>JAQQSV010022741.1:0-10520 GCA_028646515.1 Pseudochirops corinnae
AAAAAAAAATAGAATGACACTTATTTCTATGTCTTTTAGTTATGTTTCCATATTAAAAATTATTGGAGAACATGCTAAAATAATAGTTTAAGATATATTTATTTATATTTGTTATTGGTATTACATATATGAAATATTTGCCCAATGATGGAAAGATTTACATGCTGCTAGAAAATTGGAACTTTATCCATGTTGTCTCTTTATATCTAAAATCAGAATAAAATGGAAAGTTATACCTTAATGGACTATAGTTCTCCATAACTTTTTGGAGAAATAAACAAAATATTACCTTAATTTTGTTGCTAAACATTACTAGAAACCTCATGCCATGAGTTTCTTATATATCTTGTCTTAAGGCACACATGAGAAGTATAAGCCAAAAAAAGAAAACCATGAAGATAATTGAGATGAGTGTGTATCTTTTTGAGAATGACAGGGAAGAAAAAACAAACTATGACTTAATGTTTTGTTTAAACTTTCAAATTCCAGTTATCACCTCATCTCTGATTTTCATTAGCATAATGCCTTAGTCATTTTTCATGTTGGACATACTGTTAGGTGACTAACAGGGAATTTTGTCTGAATGAAATCCTGTAGTTTTGAAATGCCTGCTACTATTAGATTTTACTAGTATGGTTAAAATTTTTCTTACCAAATGAGGTCATTTGGATCCTATAATTTGACATCCCTTTTAATTACTTTGTCTGAAAGGAGGATTTGTTCAATTATGAAACATGACATTTTGATTGGTCCAATTATATTGTTATTTAAGAAAAAATCTGGAAGAGCATTAAATGATATCCCAAAGTCATAATCAGGGAGTTTAATCTCTGAAAATAATTCTTTTTAGTGCTACAGAACCTACAAAGTGACAGAGACAAACAAATCTTCCACTAAAGTCAGCCTGGCAGGCCAATAGGCAAGCTCTATCACATTGAACTGTAAGCTAAGCACAGCACTTGTGAGCCACAGTTCTGCCCCTAGGGTGCCCTGACCATCAGTGGCCAGAGTAGATTTCAGCAGAGTGAATCAGCAGCAGCTGTGGCAGTTTCCAGACTTCTCAACCCATAAAAGGCAAAGACAAAATAAAAGGTCGGTGTGGAACTCTGTTGGAATGAGATGGGGGGTGGGGCAGAAGAGCTTGGCCTGGCCTCTGCCCTATGGGCAAGAATCAGTAGATGTACAGCGGCTATGCAGATTCTACAACATGGCTGCCTCAGGCAGCACCTGGCCTGTAGATCATAGGGGGACAAAGTGACCATTCAGAGGTTAATTGCTTTTGCTTTGACCTATTTGGATCTGGATCAAAGTGTTGAGTGGTGGTCCTGGGGTGTCTAGCAAGTGAGCCAGAGCATGTGGGGACTGTAGAGATGGCAGACTTTAATAACTCTAGCCACTGCAAAAACCACAGTGATTTGGGATAGAGCACTCTCCATTCTGGAAGCAGAGTTTTACCATGGCAAAGAGCTCAAAAGTCTAGTAATTGGCTGGCAATATGAGCAAGCAGAGGAAGCATAAACAGGCCATAGAATCTTTTTTTAATGACAAAGAGGATCAAAGCATGGAGCAAGAGGAAGAAATTGAAGTCAGAATGCCTGCATCAAAAACCTCTAAAAAAAATCTGAATTGGTTACAGGCCGTAGAGGAGCTCAGGAAAGATTTTGAAAATCAAGTAAGAGAAGTGGAGGAAAAATTGGGAAGAGAAATGAGAATGACACAAGAAAACCATGAAAAGTAAGTCAAGAGCATGCTAAAGGAGACCCAAAAATACACTGAAGAAAGTAACAGCTCAAAAAATAGATTAACTCAGATGGCAAAAGAGTCCAAAAAAGCCAATAAGGAGAAGAATGCCTTCAAAAGCTGAATTTGCCAGATGGAAAAGAAATTTTAAAAACTTACTGAAGAGAATAATTCTTTCAAAAATAGATTGGAGCAACTGAGCACTAATGATTTTGTGAGAAATTAAGATAGTATAAAAGAGATCCAAACAAATGAAAAAAAAAATAGAAGGCAATGTGAAATACCTCATTGGAAAAACTACTTACCTGGAAAAGAGATCCAGGAGAGATCATTTAAACATTATTGGACTATCTGAAAGCTATGATCAAAAAAAAAGAACCTAGATACCATTTCTCAAGAAATTATAAAGTAAAATTGCCCCAATATTCTAGAACTAGAGGGCAAAAGAGAAATTGAAAGAATTCACAAATCACCTCTTGAGAACTATACTAAAAAGCAACTTCCCAGGAATATTATAGTCAAATTCCAGAGTTTCCAGGTCAAGGAGAAAATACACCAATCAGGAAGAAACAATTTGATTATTGTGGAAACACAATCAGGATAACATAAGACCCAACAGTTTCTACCTTAAGGGCTCCAAGGACTTGGAATATGAAATTATGAAGGTCAAAGGAGCTAGGACTAAAACCAAGAATCACCTGCCCAACAAAAATGAGTATAATGCTTTGGGGGAAAATATGATCATTCAATGAGGTGGAGGACTTCCAGGCATTCTTGATGAAAAAAACAGAGCTTATCAGAAAATTTGACTTTCAAATACAACAAGCAAGAGAAGCATGGGAAGATAAACAGGAAAAAGAAATCATAAGGAACTTCTTAAAGTTGAACTATTTACATTCCTACATGGAAAAAAAAAAGATAAATGTAAATCATGAATTTTTTACTGTGAGGATAATTAAAGGGAATATGTAAGTATGTATAGAATGGTGTATGTGTGTGCATGAATGTGGACAAACAAATGTTCATATATACATAGACAAAGGGCACAGGATGAGTTGAATATGAAGAGATGATATCTAAGAAATAAAATTAAGAGGTGAGAGAGGAATTTATTGGGAGGAGAAAACAAAAGATAGATTAGTGTAAATTATCACATATAAAAGAGGCAAGAGTAAGCTGTTACAATGTGGGGGGAAGAGGAGGAATGTGAAAGGGAATAAGACAAACTTATTCTCATTGAATTTGGCTTAAAGAGGGAATAAATACATACTCAATTGGGTATCTTACCCTATGGGAAAATGGCAGGGGCCATAGGGGATAAGAGGAAGGATGATAGAAGGAATGCAGATTAGGAGAGAAGGTAGTTAGAAGCAAATATTTTTGAAGAGGGATAGAGTCAAAGGAGAAAATAGAATAAGTATGGGGTGGGATAGCATGGAGGGAAATATAGTTAGTCTTTCTACAAGACAACTACTGTGGAAATGATTTGTTAACTACACATGTACACACTATATTGAATTGCTTATCTTCCCAGTGGAGACAGGGAAGGAGGAAAGAAGTGGAAAAAAATCTAGAACTCAAAGTTTTAAAAACAAGTGTTTAAAAGAAATGTATTTTTACATACAATTGGGAAATAAGATATACAGGCATTGTGGTATAGAAATACATCTTGCCCTACTAGAAAGTTAGGGAGTTATGGGGGAGGATATAAGAGAGAACACATTGAGGGAAGGGGCATTCATTAAGCTTGTTATTTTGGGGTGGAGGCAGGAGAAAGACAGGGAGAAAAAAACTGTAACTCAAAATCTTGTGAAAAAAAATGTTGAAAACTAAAAATATATAAATAAATTAAAAAAAAAGAATTCTTTATAAGAGGCAGAAACTAGGCACAGACCAATATTTTCTGCTATATATCAAAATAAAGTTAAAATTGGTTCATAACTTAGGTATAAAACTGATACTATAAGCTATATAGGAGAGCAAGGAATAGTTTACCTGTCAGATTTTTGAACAACTGAAGAATTTATGACCAAACAAATGATAGAGAAGATTATGGTATGCAAAATGGATAACTTGGATTACATTAAATTGAAAAGTTTTTGTATAAACAAAGTCAATATAACCAAGATTAGGAGGGAAACAAAACTGTGAAAGAATTTTTTATAAACAGTGTCTCTGGTAAAGGTCTCATTTCTAAAATATATAGAAAACTGAATCACATTTGTAAGAATACAATTCATTCCCCAATTGATGAAGGGTCAAAGGATATGAGCAGACAATTTGCAGAGGAAGAAATTAAAGATATCTATGGTCATATGAAAAATGTTCTAAATCACTATTGATTAGACAAATGCAAATCAAAACAACTCTTAGGTACTATATCACACTTGTAAGATTTGCTAACATGAGCAAACAGTAAATTTATGAATACTGGGGAAAATATGGGAAAACTGTAACTCTAATGCATTGCTGCTGGAGTTGTGAACTGATCCAACCATTTTGGAGACCAATTTGGAACTATACTCAAAGGTTTATAGAAATGTGCATACCCTTTGACCAGCAATACCACTTCCAGGGCTGTATCCCAAAGAGATCATAGAAATGGGAAAAGGACCCACATGTAAAAAACATGTTTATAGCAGCTCTTTTTGTGGTAGCAAAGAACTGGAAATTGAGAGGATGTCCATCAATTGTGGAATGACTGGACAAGTTTGTGGTATATGAATGTAATGGAATTCTATTGTCCTATAAGAAATTATGAGCAGGTGGACTTCAGAAAAATCTGGAAAGACTTATATCAACTGTTAATGAGAGAGGGTAGCAGAACCAGGAGAACAGTGTACCCAGTTACAGTCTTATTGTGTGATGTCTAACTTTGATAGACTTTGTTCTTCAAAATGAAGCAAAGGTCTAAGGCAACTCCAAAAGATTAAAGATGTTTGAAAATGCTATGTATATACAGAGAAAGAATTATGGAATCTGAATGCAGATCGAACCACACTATTTGCTGTCTTTTTTGTTTTGTTTCTTCTGTCTTGTAGTTCATTCTATTGGTTATAATTCTTCCTTGCAACATGACTAATGTGAAAATATGTTTGATGTGCATGTTTTTTTAGGAAGGGGGGAGAATGGGGCTGGGGAGAAAATTTGGAAGTGAAAAACTTCGGGATTTTCATGAATGTTGTAAACTAAAAATAAATAAATTAGTTGTTATTTTTTAAAGGAAAAAATGTATTCCTATTTACTGTACTGTATTCACTGAGAGACTGAGGGAAAGATGAAATCTAACCATCCTGTCCTTTAGGCAGTGAGGTTTAAACCGGTCAGTGTTACATGTAGATAGAAATGATATAGATAGAAATGGAAATATTTTTGGAATGAAATACCTTTGGAGGTATCAGGTTTCCTAGTATGGAACATGTTTATAACAGAGGGTGAAAGACTATTTGTTGTGAATGTAGAAAAGATTTATGCTTTTGGTAAGATGTAAGTTTGATCCTTTATTTCTGAGATCCAATTGTTTTACATTTATTTTAAATTATAATAACAAAATGTCTAAAACAAATTATGTCTACAAAATATTTAAATATACTTTTCTTTCATGGTTCATACATATATAGATTTTCTAATGTGAAATGAATTTCAAAGTAAAACATAATTCTTATGTTTCATAGACAATTAATTTATTTTGCAACTCAAGGTTTTTACTACCAAAATTAAGGTTAAAATGAAGATACTGTGCATTAAAAATGTTCATGATCAGGAGATGTACTTCTTAAAATCTGGAGCTGAAACCCCTTTTAAAATGAAATCTATGGAAGAATAATGTAAAGAACATGTTTGGATCTAATTGCTGATTTTCAAATTACCTACATTCACAGTAAGATGAATGCCTCATATTTTCCTGTCTTCCACAGTTATTTCAGTACATTACTCCTGCTCTCACTACCATCACCGCTGCCGTAAAAATAATCTTTTCATTGCCTTTGTGTGAGCCTTATCCCTAGTCATAAGCATTACCTTGCATGTGTCAAGGAAGTTGAGTGCTTAAATATAAACTGAAAGCTTTACTTCATCATTTATTGTGAAGCTCATCAAGGGACTTGGCAATTGAGATCAAGCAAGCTTTATCCATATTTATACAAAAGCATGCATCAACTACCATTTTTAAGTACATGCAGACATCTCCTGCTGTCCTCCATCATGCTCTCTTATTCCCAATTTATAATGACCTGATTCATTAGATCATATAACTACAGTATGGTAGTATTATCAAAGGTCTAGTTTCCAAACAATAAGTATGTACAACATAGTGTTTCAATATATTTCAAGTACTCCTGAGGAGTACTGAAGAATATATTTCCCTGAAAAAATTTAGTTTTCATTTATTGAAAAACTGTTTTTATTGGGACACAATTGTCTCCACCCAAAGTGTTAGGACCCTCTCACTTCGGGTTTCCTTCTGGGCCACCGACCTCACTTGCCCTCCGCAGATCATCAAACATCTCTGGCTTCCTTATTCTTCTCGAACAGAACTTCCAGCACACACAGATGGGTTTAGAAATGCAGCTTTATTGTTACATGTTCTCTTCCCTTCTCTCTCTCTCCTCTCTCACCTCTCTTTTCTCACCTCATACTTACCTCTTACTCCTACCCCCTTCCTCCTCTTGCTCTCCTTTATCTCCCATCCT
Organism: Pseudochirops corinnae; assembly: GCA_028646515.1. Classification (NCBI taxonomy): domain Eukaryota; kingdom Metazoa; phylum Chordata; class Mammalia; order Diprotodontia; family Pseudocheiridae; genus Pseudochirops; species Pseudochirops corinnae. Next base: position 6,432 of record JAQQSV010022741.1, read on the forward strand.
GTGCAGACCAAGTCACAGTGCTCAGCAACAGGGGCAAGAATAAAGGATGGGCTATCTCATTGGATGATATATGCTCAATGCTGTTAATCCACATTCTGCTAAAGCAGACAGCCTTATCAGGGCTCTTTATCCTAGGCCTTGGAATGCAACAGACCACCCAGAGGGCAGCAGGAAGGAGCAATGGGGGTTGGGGCCCCAACACCAAAGTTTTTCATTTCACATAAGTTTTAGTCAAATATAATGATGAAGCTGACAAATAATATAGCATATCATTGTGAATGTTATCTCCCAAATAATATATTATGCATAGGACTGAGAAAAATGCAGGGGAACTATATTTTCACTGTACTCTTTTTTCTCTGATTTGGTAATGTTATCTGATCAGCACACTTTGGGGAAAGGTATTCTGCTGGAGGACTTGGGTGTTCTGTTCCACTTCTCTACTCAGCTGTTTTTCTTTCTTCCTGCAGATGTATTAATGAAGTACGCATGAATTAGCAACACCCCATGTTTAGGAATGAGTATTAACAGAGAAAATAGCTTCTAGGCAAAATAAATTAAAATTTTATCTTTCTCAGGCAAGATTGTACAGCTGAGATTGCTTAACAGACTTCCACTGGATGGTTCAGGGTTAAAGTGTTTTTGTTTTGCTCTGTTTTTTTTTCTTACTTTAGTTCTGAACACAGTGCAAGGCCTCAAGATGGGTCTTTTCTGAAGCTGTTGTTATTTATCCTAATGCACTACAAATACATTTTTTTTTTGCCTCCTGCCAAAGAAGTGCACAGGTCAAAATGATCCAGCATAATTTAGCAAAGGTATACTTTGCTAAAGAAAATTGTTAAAGTCCTGTGCCACTTGCCAGGAGGGGACATCACCTTGACAAGTTTCCTAGGGTTTATCCCAAATGTTTATTGATCGTGGGAGCATAGCATTGATATAACTATGAAGGCTAAATATAAAAATTGGAAAGAGCAATTCCTTTTGAGGCTTTAGACACTGGAACTAAACCAGCAAGTAGGAAACCATGATAGAAATCCAATAAAATCAAATGATCCTTCTCGAGTCTTAAAGTACCATTTTGCCAGAATTTATATAAAATACAAAAAACAAAACAAAAAACCCTAGCTCCTTGGAAATATTATACCTTACTCTTCCATAAGAAATTTTTAGATTTATAATATGCTTTCCTTACAATTAACATTTGAGGTCATTATATCACCATCCTCAATTTTTTGAACCTCAACATGGGACCCACAACATTTCTTAAATTGTGAGCTTTTTTTCCTTTTTTTTTTCCCACTCTGTCTTATGAGAAATTTGTTACTTAACTAGAAGCTTTTGTCCCCAAATATATGGGACTGAGTCTACAAACAAATGATGAAATTCAGCCATTTATAGCTTCTGACAATCTTTAAAATATTTTATAAATTCTTGGGAAATACATGGAGATACTGAAGTAGGAAATATCTGGTCTAGCTTTTATTTTAATGATTTTAATTATTTTAATCTAGTCAATAGTTGTGACTTGAAAAATCTAGTCCTTTTGGCAAACGCATTGGTTGCCACCTCAATATTCACAAATTAAATGAATAACCTTAAAATTAGGCCAAATAGAATTTATTAAGTTTCAAAAGCAATGTGAAAATGCAGCATGTGATACATAGTTGACATTAAATACCCCTCCTTGAGATAAGAATTGTTGTAAGAGATGGAATGAATTTATGTAACATAAATCAAGGAATCAACAACTTCAAATTTTGCCTAGTGTAGATTCATTCACTGAATGAGTGAAAGGAATGATGAGGGATGCTCTATTGGAATTGCTTCATTATTCCAAGAGGCCTTTGTTTTCATTGACACAGTACTCCTTCCAGCACTGTCAATCACTTTACTTCTGTATCTTGGTACATAATTATTTGAATGGCCAAGAAGAATGGAAGGAAGGAAAGAAGGAAAGAAGGAAAGAGGGAAGGAAGAAAGCAAGCAATGAAGGAAGGAAGGAAGGAAAGAAGGAAGGAAGGAAGGGAGGGAGGGAGGGAGGGAGGGAAAAAGAAAGGGAGTGAGGGAAGGAGGAAGGCAGGGAGGAAGGAAGGAAAGAAGTCTTCATCCAATGGAGAGTCTTCTAGTGATTTTCTTCTCTGAAATTAGTTTCCCTGATTCATGCATAAAAACATGTGGAGCCCATATTAGGACCCATAATCAAATATTTTTAAACATGGTCGACTTGTGCTTCTTTGGCATAGCCATCAACAAACTATGATCAAGGAAGTTTTGAGGGGATTATCAATGAAAAGTCTGACATGAAGACGAGGAGAGAAGAAATCATGAAATAAGAAAATTGATCTGTTAACATAAAAGTGATTAATGTAATGATAGAGGTATATTGTAGTGCTTAAACTACATTATAGCTATGTTGTAATAGACAAATAAAATAGCAGAATATAATAAACTCCATGAAGACTTTTTCTCTGTACAGAGAAAACTTCAAATAATTTTTCATATAGTAAGAACTTAAGTAAATAGTTATTGAATTGAATTAAATATTGCTGTAATCTTGTATTGTCAACTCAAGTTATCATTTCTCAAGCAATTTCTCCAACTAAAAGGCAATTTCTCATATTAGATAGAAAGCTTGTCTTCAATCCATGAATACCTGAATTCAAAGTCTGCCTCTGGAGCAAAATGGATCTGTTATCCCAGGCAAATAAATTAAACTTACAATATCCTAGGTAAGCCCCTAAGCCCAAAATTTCAAAGGTGTTGATGTGCACTGGTAAAGTTTTTCTTTTCTGTGAGCTCCCTATACCAATGAAATCAAATTCTTTATCTCTCACCTTCTCCTTTTACAAGAGAAATTACTTTTGAGATGATATTATAGCCATTTTATATTTATCTTTTAGACTTCATTTGATAAAACAATTAAAATGATAATTTTTCAACATTATAGAAAAGAAAGGTAATTATTTTAGACATGACAGTAGAAAATCTCACATATTGGTTTTGAAAAATTACAAAAAGTGAAATATGTAAGCAAGATGGTGGCGTAGCAGCAGCAACACATCGCAGCTCTCACATAGCCACCCCAAAATACCCATAAAATAGGACTCTAAACCAAACCTACAACTCCAAAACGCACACAAGGTTACTTCCCACTAAAGTCAGCTCGGCTACGAGGAACCATATCAGCACTGCGAACCGAAACCAGGCTGGCCTGAAGCCGTGGCTGTGCCCCGGGGGTGGCCGGGCGGGAGATGCAGAGAAAGCTCTCAGGTGAGCGGATTAGCACCGGCTGCGAGGACGGGGCATTAGCAGCAGCTGCGGGAGTGAGGATTGTGAAAGGGGGAGATAGGCAGTCTGGCCGAAAGGTCTCCAGAGCAGAAAAGCGAAAGGCAGAGCTTTTGCACCCTCCTCCACATTGTAGCTTCCCGCCCGCGGCCTGCAGACATCAGGGAGACTGAGCGATTGTTTTCAGGCCAGGGTTCTCGCGTTGAGTGGCCTGGATCCGGATCGTCATCTTTGGCTTTGGTCTTGCAGTCTTCATTATCCAGTCAGCCTGAAGTATACGGCAGCCAGGAGGACCCCAGCGATTTGGGACAGAGATATCCCTTCTGGAAGCAGAGACCCACAGAGATTAAAAAAAAAAAAAACTCACGGTCTGAAAAACCAGGATTAAGAATAAACATAAGAAGCTGAGTAAGAACAACTCCCAAACCCTAGATTCCTTCTTTGGGGAAAAGAAAGATCATGGGAGAGAGAGGGAGAAGGAGAGTGCAGCCAGAGTGCCCCCACCAGAAGCCTCCAATAAACATGAAGAATGCCTTAAAGCTGGAGATGAGCTGAAGAAAGATTTTCAAAATGAAATAAGGGAAGTGGAAGAAAAATTGGGAAGAGAAATAAGAATGTTGCAGGAAAATCACGAAAAGAGAGTCAGCAGTATGACTGAAGAAATCAACACCCTAAAAAATAGATTAACTCAAATGACAAAAGAGGCCCAAAAAGCCAATGAGGAGAAGAATGCCTTAAAAAGTCGCCTCTGCCAGATGGAGAAAGAATCTCAAAAGCACTCTGAAGAGAATAATTACGTCAAAA
>JAQQSV010022742.1:0-10519 GCA_028646515.1 Pseudochirops corinnae
GAGGGATGATGGAGGGGAGGGCAGGTTGGGGGGGAGGGTTATTAGAAGCACACACTTCTATACAGGGACAAAGTAGAAAATAGAACAAGGGGAGGGTGGGATAGAAAGGAGGGAAATAGTGTTACACAGTATGTCCATTGTGGAGATATTCTGCATAACTACACATGTATGGTCTGTATTGAATTGCTTGTCTTTCTAGTGGGGTGGATGACAAAGGAAGAACGGAAAGAAGCTAGAATTTAAAGTTCTAAAATCATATGTTAAAAAATATACGTTATTGTCATTATTATTATTTACATGCAACTAGGAAATAAGATATACAGGCACTGGGATAGGGAGATCCATCTTGCTCTACCCAAAAGTCAGAGGGACCATGGGAGAGAGCAGATTGGGGGAGGGGGTTTACAGTGGGATCGCTGTTTTGGGGAGGTGGATAGGGCAAAGATGGGGAGAAAATTAGTAACTCAAAATCTTGTGGAAATCAATGATGTAAACAAAAGTTAATTTTTAAAAAAATCCTTCTTAAGCTCTTCCATGGCCTTTAATCAGTTCATATTTTTCTTGGAAGCTTTTGGTGCAGGAGTTGTGACTGTGTTGTCTTCTTCTCATTCTGTGCTTTGATCCTTTTTGTCCCCAGAAAAGGAATCAAAGGTTTGATTGCTGTGCTTCCTTTGCTTCCTTTACTTGCTCATGTTGCCACTCAAGTACTTGACTTTTGAGCTCTTTGCCACAGTAGACCTATGCTTCCAGAGAGAGGAGAGCTTTGTCCCAGGATCTCAACTGAAGACAGCAATCCAGATCCAAGCAAGTCAAAGCAAGAGTGATTACCCTCTCAATGGTCGCCTGGTCCCCCTATGATCTGCAGGCCAGGAGCTTTGAAGCAGCCACGTTGGTGGAGGCTCCACGGCCGCAACACAGCATCTCTGCTGCTTCTCACCATCTCACTCCAGGGGCAGTGGCTGGACCACCCTCATGGTCCCCCTAATCCCAAAAGTTCCACACTGACCTTTCGCTTTGTCACTGGCATTTTATGGGTTGATAATTCTGGAAACTGCCATAGCTGCTGGTGATCCACTCTTGCGAAGTCTGCTCCAGCCGCTTGTCTGGGCCACCCTGGGGCTAAAACCATGGGCTCGCATGGGGCTGGGCTGGGCTTGGCTCCCAACGCCTTGTGATAGATACTTCCTGTCTGCCTGCTAGGCTGCCTTCAGCGGGAGATTTGTTTCTCTCTGTCACTTTGTGGGTTCTGTATCTCTAAAATTTGTTTAGAGTCATATTTTATAGGTGTTTGAGGTGGTTATGAGGGGAGCTCACAGAGTTTTCCTGCTTCTATGCTGCCATCTTGGCTCCACCCCTCCATTCCCCCCATTTCTTGCTTTCTTTCAGAGAGAACCTCTCCATTTTAGTTGCACATTTCTAAATTATCATCTTTGCTCTCCAGTTCACTTTATTGGAATATGGTTCTCATTTCTTTGCATCTTTTAATTACCATCTACCTTTCATGTTCAAATCCCAATTCTTTTCTGAAGCCTTCCTGACCACTCCAGGAATAGTTATTATTCTTTCCTCTTAGTTCCTATAATATTTAGATCATCAATACTTGCAAACTAGAAATGGAAGGGATCTTGTTCTAAGTCCTTTCATTTTACAGGTAAATAAATTTGAGGTCAATTTGCTGTCCATCCGCTAGTTAGGGGCTAGACCTAGACTAAAACTTGCATTTCATTGATCCCATTCTGTTCATTTTCCCCATTCTACCATTCCTTTGGTAATAACCTGCCTTGTATTTTTGGTTGATCTTTTTAATATGTATATATCTCATTGTCCCTGATAAACTTTAAGTTTTCTTAGGACACCAACAAGGTATATTGGTGGTGGTGGTGGTGGTGGTTGTCATAATAGTTGGGGGGGTGGAAGAGTGGGTTTATATCTGTAACTTCATCAGTGAAGGAAACTCCAGTGGAAATTATTACTGAAATTAAATGACTTGCCCAGAGTCCCATAACTAGCAGCTAAGTTTTATACTTTTTTGGATCCCCTTCTCTCCCCCATTGTATCAGGAACTAGGTCCAGATTACTGCCTCCATGACTACGTATGTTTTGTTCAGCTATTTACTTTTTTGTACTAAAGCTTTACTATTAGGTCATTATTTAGTATTGGTTTGGACGTTATGATTATTCCTTTCAGGAAGATCTTAGGGTTAACATGACAGCTATCACTGGCAAAAAGTCCATGGGAAGAAGGAACTTATTCTTTGGATTGCCTCAGTAATTTTACCAGCTATATAATGTGTCAGCCATTGGGTATTTCAGTTGCTATATTCGCTAGTCACAGCTTAAAGTTACCTCAAAATATTCAGGTATTAATTGTTCACTTTTCAGATGGTTACAGTTCTCTTGTAAATTGTAACTTTAATTTACTTGAAGATAAATGGCTAAATACCATAGTAACCATTCAGAATTTCATGTACTTCTCTAGAAAACAGCTCATTCAGGTATTAGGTTATCAAAGTATCTCTTTATTTAGTCTTATTGACATCAGATCAACTTGATGAAATGGAAGACAGACACAATTAGAATGCATTTGAGAACACTGTGTGCAGTAATATTACATACAGGTACTAATTTTTTTAAAAAAAAATCTTTATTTATCTCTAGCTGCCTTTCCACACCGACTGAACCTGTTTTACCTGGCCAATGATGTTATACAGAACTGCAAACGGAAAAATGCAATCATATTCCGAGAATCGTTTGCTGAAGTGCTTCCTGAAGCTGCCTCTCTGGTAAAGTAAGTATTCTTTTGAGTATTTAAAATTGTATTTTAATTTCCTTTTGTACCTAGCAAGAAGATAGGAGAATCTGCCTAAATGATATTTTTCCCCTTATATTTTATAATTTGCTGTTATAATGTATTTGTTATGCCATTTATTTGTTGCTTGTCTACTTGTATGTAATTTTTAAAATAATTTTCATGTGCATAGAATAATACTTTTCTTTCTTTATTACCAAAGTGGTAGATGAGGAAAATTCTGGGGATGTAGTGTACCTACATTTTAGCAAAATCTTTGATCAAGTCTTTCTTGTCCTTGTGGAGAGATTGAGAGTAGACAATAAAACAACTAGATAGAAGCAAGAAGACCAATTAAAAGACAAAGCTTGTCAACTGGTACTTGGGATGTCTCATCCCTAGGAAAGACTCAAGAATGACTATGAGGTCACAAAACTTTTAAGAGTAGAAGGATGTTGAGACCCCTTAACAGAAATAGCGGATTTTTTTGAAGAGTTATGTTTAGGGAGGAATATATTGAATTCTGTTTTAGACATTTTGATTTGCACCTCAGTAGGAAATCCAGATGGTAATGTCTAACAGCTAATTAGTAATATGAGGCTGGAGTTTAGGAGAGATTAGAACTACTTATTGTATAGATTTAGAGTAATCTGGATAGGAGTGATACTTGAAGCCATGGATGCAAATGAGATCAAAGTAGAAAAAGAAAAGAGGACAGAACCCAACACAGAACGTTGGGTGAAACTCATGCATAGGGGGCACAATGGTGTGATCAAACAGGTAGCCAGAGAACCAGGAGAGAATAGTGTCACAGAAGCAAAGGGAGAAGAGAATTTTGAGGAGTGGGGGGAATGGGCATCAGTGCCGAATGTTGTAGTATCATTTCAATTGATTTATGAGGTAAGACACAAGTTTGCAACTTACAAAGAAATGAGTGGGATGTAATGTTGGAGGCAAAATTGTATGAAGGACAAAGGCTTTTGAGTACAAGGAAGAAAGAGGTAGAGGAGGTAGCTTAAGGAAGTATCAAAATCAAATGAAGATTTTTTTTTTTAAAGGATAGGGGGCAGCCTAAGCATTTTATAGGAAAGGGAGAAATAGCCAGTGATTAAGGAAAGATTGAAAGATATTTAGCTTGGAGAAGATAACTTGAGGGGAAGGGAGAAATGAGATTGTCTTTGAGTTTTTAAAAGGTTGTCACCTGGAATGGCTTCTTCTTCCTCATCTCAGAAAACAGTTCAGTTAATGAAAGTTGCACTGAAATTTAGCCTTACTATAAGAATGAACTTTCTCATAATTAGAAAATAGGGCTACAAAAAAGGGCTTGGGCTCCTTCATGATATTAGTAAGTTCCATCCTATTTATTAAAGGACTTTGAGCAAGAGCTTAGTAACTTTTTGTCAGATAGGTTGTGGAGGGAATTCTTTTTTGGGTATGGGTTAGACCCGATGGCCATAAATAGAGGTTCCTTTCACCCGAAATTTTCTGTGGTAAAGATAAGAAGACATGATCAAGCTTAATAAAAAGAGCACTTCATAATTATTATCTCATTTGATCCTCACAACACCCCAGGAGGAAACTGAGGCTTTCAGAAGTGAAGTGATTGGCTTGAGGGCAGAAAGCTGGTAAGTCTGAATTTCAATTTGAATACAGGAAGAAGCTTCCAATGGAGACAGACAGTCAGGTGGCATTCATTAAATACCTATTGTGACTTAAGTACTATGCTAAGGCTGGGGATACAAAAAAAGGCAAAAATAAAAAAAGACGCTCACTGTCTGAGGGGGAGACAGCTTGCAAAGTGTGTATACAGAACGTTATATACAAGATAAGGAAGGTGCTCAGGTGAGCTGGAAAGGTTTCTTGTGAAGTCAAACTTTATCTGAGACTTGAAGAAAGCCAGGAGGTGGAGATCAGAAGGGAGAGGGTACCAGGATTCAAGAACACACATAAAGAGGAATTTGTGTGGGTGTAGAGAAAAGGCCTACATCTTCCTCCCTCGTTGCAGCAAAGGAGGGAAGAACAGGACATGAGTTTATAGCATGGGATGAAGTAAAGAAAGGAGTGGGTGTCAGTTGATGTTGACTGATCAGTGAAGTAGAAAGTCAGACTGTCTGCTAAGGGGGAAAGGAGGAAAAAGAATGATGCTTGAAGCTTAAGAGAGAAAACGTTTGGGGAACGCATGGTATAGGAGCTATGAAACAATGATTTTTAAAAAGTGGTTGCTTCTGTGGTACAGCTTTTGGGATGAAATAATAAACATGGGTAGTGGACTCAGTTATCACACTTACGGACACCCCTTCAGATTTGCATTCTTTCCACCTTAAAGAGTGTAAGGTTTTTTGATGTCTTTTTGTGGTGTTCAACCCAGGAGTAGAAGTCATTTTACAAGGATGTCACAGATGTTTTACAAACTAGAGAGGTTTCAGACTAGCTGGATTCTAGAGCCTTTTCTGCTTTAAAGTTACATAGTTCCAAGGAAGGAAGGCTTGAGAGAGTCTTGAAATTAATGCCAAGGAAAAGGCAGCAACAGGAATAGTAACTCCCATCCTTTTAGCATGTCACAATTTACAAAAAGCCCTTTCTTCCTGACAGCTTTGTGCGGTTAGTACTACAGGTATCACCATCCCTGTTTTATAGTTAAGAAAAAAGGGTTGGGGGGGGGCAGTGCAAGGGAAGTGATTTGCCAGTTCTCATAACCCATAGATTGGATCTGACCCACATCTCCTAATCCCTAAATCCAGGACAGTTTCAGTGACAACCTATTTCATGATATAAAAACCAGGCTATTGAAATATAAACCTCCATTTTTGCCAAGGTAAAGCCCTTGTTTCTCATTCTCCTCATTAGCCCTTTCTGATTGATCTTCCTTTTCATTGCTCTTGATGTTTATCTTACCTCTTATTATCTACTAGCAGGTAGAAAGAATAGGAAGGATCAGGACAGGCCCACTTCTCCAGGTGCCCCTAAGTGGGGGATGGTTGAATAAATAGGTTGTGACAGTTTGTGAAGTTAGAAAGGTGTACCTAGGAATAGAGTTTTTATTTGTAAATGGTTGTTATCTCTATTAAGAGATTGTATACATATACACACACACATATGTGTCAAGGTAAACAGACAATTCCGTTAATTGCATAGATGTAGACAATTCTAACAACTGTATAACTGAAAATAATTTTGAAGGACAGCATATCAACTTATTAGATATACATTCATCCTTTCTCTTAACAAACTAAACTCCAAAAAGGCATCAAAAAACCTTACATTCTTTAAGGTGTGAAGAATGGGAATCTGAAGGGGTGTGCATAAGTGGGGCAATGGATGAACCAGTTATGGTATATAAACGTGATGGCATGAATACTAAAGTGTAATGAATTGTATAATACGAAAGATTCAATCAGAAAGACGATGGGGTTTTGTATAATGTATCAAAACACAATTTTTCGGAGCAAAATTTTTAAGGCCTGGCAGCAGTATTCCACCTTTAGAAAATATGGACAAAAGACAAAACTAGAAACAATGAATAGTGATGGCAGGTTTTTAAATTTAATGAATGTTGAATTTCAGAAACTCTGAACCATGTGTTTGTTGCCAGACAAGATACTGTCAGAACAACTGAGGCCTCTATTTCTGAGTGTGTCTCAGTAAAAGGGAGAACCAGTAGTGATTGATACTGAAATATGTCATGATTCTTTGACAAAACTTGAAATAAACGTACTTGCTGCTGGTCACTGAACTTAACCTTACCTCAGCAGTGTTCCCTGACAGTTATTAAAAGTAAGCAAACTAGAGAATTAGAAGTGTATGCATTGTATCTGTTTTCATCATAAAGAAACTTTATTTTTGCATCTTTATCTTGAATGCAGAAGTGATTTTTGTACTATCAAAATGTATTTACATTGAGATGCAGAAGTTATATTATATTATTGTTTAGAGATTACTTCATTCTCCTGACTTTAATTATTACCTTGGTGCAGATGACACCCATATCTGTACAAGCATACACCCCTCCCCTATCCCCCTCCACAACATAATTAGTTCCCCAGAAACCCTATGTGCCCCAGTCTTGGCTTTAGAGGGCAGCAATCAAGCAACTTTTCCTCTCTGTAGAGAGGTGGAAGACTACAGATGCCATTTTCAATACGAAAACTATTAGGTGAAACAACATTTTGCAGTGCATTTAGTTCTAGTACTAAATTATGAAAGTGAAAGATACTTCTGGTATAGCCATACTGCCCCACTTAACTGTTCCTCATGCACAGTACTCCATCTCCCAACATGTCATTAAATTGGGCTATCTTTTAATTTTTTTAAGCAGCTAAATTTCATTTTAAGTTGTATTTTGTTTCAATGCTAAAGTGGTTTTTTTTTTTTAATTTCGAAAAAATATTTTGTTCCAGTTCACCCCACCCCTCCCTGCCATTTGAGAACCCAAGAAAAACAAACATATAGGCAAGCACAGCAAATTTCCACATTGCCTATGTCCAGGGAAAAAATTGTCTCATTTATCATTCTGAATCCTTTACTTCTGCATGAGGAGGTGTGTGGGTAGCCTGTTTCATCGTTAGTCTTCTGGAATCATGGTTGGTCATTATGCTGATAAAGAAATCAGCATATTAGTGTTCCATCACCTTTATATACCACAATGAGTTCATCCGTTTTCTAGTTTATAGACACCTCTTCAACTGCTAGGACTTATCTAATTGCACTACCTCCGTGACTCCTGATGAGGATGGGGTTCAGAGGGGACATATATATCATCTCCCCATATCTGAATGTGAGCAGTTTGTCCTTGTTTAGTCCTTTATCATCATTCATTTATATTTACCGTTTTATGTTTCTTTTCATTCTTGTGTTTGAACTTCATAGTTTCTGCATGGGTCCAGGTCTTTTTTTCAGGAATGCTTAGAAGTCCTCTATTTAGTTAAGGATCCATTTTTGCCCCTGGAGCATTATACTAAGTTTTACTAGATAAGTTATTTTTAATTGTAAGCCCATACATATTCTCTGCCCTTTGGATTATTGTATTCCAAGTTCTGTGTTCCTTTATAGTGGTGGATTATAGTTTGATCCCAACTGTGACTTCTTGACACTTGAATTCTTTCTTTCTAGCTATTTGCTATGTTTTTTCTTTGGCTGGAAACCATAGATTTTGGCTATGTTTCTAGGAGTTTTTAATTTGGGAATTTCTTTAAGGAGATAACTGATAGATTCCTTCTATTTCTGTTTTGCCCTCTATTTAGGAGAGAAGGTAACTGAACTAAAGCTAGGCAGAATCTTAGTAAGCTTAGACTTCTCAAAAAAATGCTACATTTTTTGTCAGTTCTTGACATTATTGTGTTGGTGGTAGGTTTTTAGTAGAGAACAGTTTTCTAAGTAGATTATGTACTCAGGCATTCTCACTATGCATATGTGTGTTTCATTTATTTTTAGTAAATGAATAAGCCATGAGGGCAGAAGTGAGTTAGGGCTTTGTGATAATACAGGCTGTATAAATATTATGGTGGTTTTGGACTGCTTATTTAATAATTACCGAGTTGATAATAAATTACCCTTTTACTCCTGGGACTTACAGGCAATACATTATTTTCTTTGTTAGTAATTAGTTTTTTTTAGTGATATAAGCTGTGAATGCCATATTCATACATATATCATAATTGGCCTGTATTTGTAGGGATCTCTTGGTGTTTTCATCTTTTGTAGATATATTTTATCTTCTTTTAAGAAAGGTAGCATCAGGTTTACATCTAAAAGGAAGCTAGTGTAGTGCCTTACTAGTAATTCATGTGCCACCTTGAAGTGTCTGAGCCAACAATTGGTGATATTATATAACACTGCTATTTCTTTTTTTTTTCTTTTGCTCCTTAAAATGTTTATTATTTATTTTTGGTATTCTTTTCTTCTCAGATTTGGAGTTCCAAAATCTTGCTCCCTCCTTCCCCCTCCCCCGCAGTGAGAAGGCAGACCCTGTTACTTTCCAGTTTTTGCAAAGAAACAAGTTTCTTTCACTTCCAGCGATTCACAGATTTTCTGTTTCTCACTTTATTTAACTTACATTTTCATTATTTCTTGTGACCATATAGACCAGAAAATTTTCACCTCTTCCTTCAGTGTCTCTCACTTCTTTTTTCTTTATTTCTCAAGTCTCTGTAGTGGAGTTTTTGATTACTCTTTGAGAGAGAGAGAGAGTGTGTGTGTGTGTGTGTGTGTGTGTGTGTGTGTGTGTGTGTGTACATGCTCATGTGTGTTTAAGAGCACACAGTGCTACTTTACCTATTTGTATTGTCTTAATCTTTTGACTTTACTTTCAGTTGCTGAGTAAAGGAATCCAGAATTTCTGATATATTTTTGCTATGTTCAAGCATTCTATCCTTGGTAATTCTTTTATACTTTTTTATTTTTTGTCAAATACAGCAGGAGAACATATTTGCCCATTATGTTCATAACAGATGCCAACTTTTAAAAATTATTGGATTCATGCCCTCAGAAAATCCAAAAGGGGTTTTTGCTTTTAATGATTTCAGTCTTAAAAGTATGCCCAACTACTCTTCAAAATCATTTGAGACATTGGTACTGTTTGTCATCAGTTTTACTATTAGTTATAAGTTTTGGATTTTGCATTAAGAGATTTTCAATTACCTCAGTGTCAGCAACCACCTATTAAATCCTTACTATGGGGTGGAGCCAAGATGGCGGCATAGGAACAGCAAGGTACCGCAGCTCCTACATAGCCACATCAAATACCCAAAAATATGATTCTAAACAAATTTTAGGGCTCTAAAATGCACACAAAAATACCTCCTACTGAAGGCAGCTCGGCTTGAAGGAACCACCTCAGTGCTGGGAGCCGAAACCAGCCCAGCCTGAAACCGTGGCGTGGCCCCCGGGGTGGCCTGACAAACCAAGCCACAGCTGGAGCTTCAGGAGAGCGGATCAGTGGCAGATGTGGCAGTTTCCAGAATTATCAAGCCATAAGAAAAAAAGGACTAAATGAAAGGTCAGTGGAACTCAGCTAAAATTGGGGGAGAAAAGCTGTCCAGCTAAACTGCCTCCAGGGCAAGGAAGTGGCAGAAGCGGAGGCCCTGCAGCCGCCTCCACGTTGCTGCTTCAGAGCTCCCGGCCTGCAGACTGCAGGGGACCAAGCAATCGTTCAGAGACTAAGTGCTCTTGCATTGAGCAGCCTGGATCTGGATTGTGGTCTTGGGTGGTGATCCTGGGCTGCCGTTTTCAGTGAGCCAAAGTAGGTAGGGGCTGCAGCAGCCTCCTAAAAGCTCCAGCAGCTGGGAAAACCCCAGTAATTTGGGACAGAGATTTCCCCTCTGGAAGCAGAGTTCCACAGAGCTAAAAAATCATTGACTGGCCTTCATGAGCAGATAAAGGAAGAAAAGTAAGAACAGCAACCCAACTCAAGATTCCTTCTTTGGGGAAGAGAAGGATCAAAGCAGGGAACAGGAGGAAGACAACACAGTCAGAACTCCTGCACCAAAAGCTTCCAAGACACATGAAGACTGCCTAAAAGCTAGAGATCAGCTTAAGAAGGATTTTGAAAACCAAATGAGAGAAGTGGAGGAAAAATTGGGAAGAGAAATAAGAATGATGCAAGAAAATCATGAAGAGAGAGTCAACAACCTGACTGAAGAAATTAACACCTTAAAAAATAGATTAACTCAAATGGCAAAAGAGGCCCAAAAAGCCAATGAAGACATGAATGCCTTAAAAAGTCGACTTTGCCAG
>JAQQSV010022743.1:0-10519 GCA_028646515.1 Pseudochirops corinnae
GCTATCGTTCTCTTTCATGTCTGGTTTTGCTTTTTGTTTCCCAGTGATCACTCATTGGTTACAACCCTTCTATATGACCAAACTATTGTACAATGTGAAAGTATTTGCAGATCCTATACATGATTGCATGCCACCATGGGTGGGGTGAGGGAGGGGAGAAAATGTGAAACTTAAGTGAATGTGGATCTGAATCTTGTAAATTAAAAGTAGATAAACAAGTCATTCAAAAAAAAAGGTATAAAGTTGGGTGAAAAAGCTCCCAATAATTTTTCATTATTTATTTATTGATGGTGATAGTGACTAATCCAATGTCTTCCTTCCTTTCTTCTCTCTCTCTCTCCCTTCCTTCCTGTCTTTTAATTTTGTTTATTTTTCATTTGATTTTTAGACTTTCTATGTTGGTGCTAACTTGGGTAGTTAATTTGTTGATTTTTTAGGTTTTAAAAAATTGCACATCCATTTTACTGACCTGATCATTTTCTTTTATTGATTAAAGGGTTTAGAAAGATTTTCTGCAAATATTGCTTTGGCTTCACTGATATGTTGTATCAATGTTGTTATCTTTAATGAAATTATTGTTTCTATGATTTAATCTTTGAACACCCATTCTTTAGGAATAAAATACTGTTTCCATTTAAAAAAAAAAGAAAATATAAGCAGATGCAATAGTTGATTGCATGTTGCCATGGGGGAGGGGGTAAAGGGAGGGGAGAAAATATGAAACTCAAAGGATTCTAGAACTGAATCTTGTAAAATAAAAGTAAATAAACAAATCAATTTAAATTAAAAAAAAAAGATCCCACTGCTTAGAACAAAGTTTCTCCTTATCTTTTCTTGCCGTAGGTGCTATCTTGAACACTTGTTTAGTCCCAACATGAATCCTGCTTCTCACCTTTCCAGTGTCACTGTAGAGAGGAGTGTATATCTATCTGCCTGTGGTAACAGGCTGAACAGCAGAGATGTGGATGTGGAAGAGAGAAAAGGGGAAGGGGAAGATTCAAGACAGCTGCTCCTTCCACCTAATTATTGTGAATGTCTTGGGAAGGACCCCATACTACTGTCTCTTCCCTTCACCTGTATACAGAACCTTTGTCCTTTGCCTCACTCTAGGGTCAAAACCTTAGCACCTGTAATAAAATGCCCAGAGTATCTTTCTTCTTCAACATGCAAAAGTTATTTTTAAAAAGTGTCTGGGTTAGACTGTGAAATGCAGATTTATTTTTATAGTGGCAAAGACCCACCAATATTATCCATTTTGTTTGTATTTTTCCCTACAACTTAGAAGGAGAAAAAAGATGGCATGGTAGCTGGGATAAGCAAGTCCCTAATTGCTTAAAATTCTCTAAGTTTCCTCAGTTGCTATTTTTATCTTTTCTGATTCCATATTGTTAGCATAGAAATTTCAAAGAAGTCATATGCTTATTTCTGGGATAAAAGAGCAGGTGGGAAGCAGTGAGACCAAATTTTCTTCCAAACTAGTCAAGTAAAAGAGAAAGTTCTCAGAGCTACCAGACAGTAGCAATAAAAAGGTAACATGAGGGTCAGTCCTGGAGGCCCTTAAAACATAGACAACTGATCTGCAGTTCGTGGACCCAGGATGTAAAAATGTCACTGAGGTTTGGATAAGCAAGAGACCCCTAGCCTCCCTCATCTGTAGGCTTGAGCCCATATATCCTAGAGCTTTACCATAATAATAATATTGTTTGCTTGTTTGGTGGAAATTACAAAACATGTTTAAAACAACTGATTTACAAAGGAGCTTCTGGAATGCAATCTATTCGTAAGGTAATTACTGCCTACGTAGTAATAGTTGTGTGTGTGTGTGTCTTTCTTTGGATTTATTTCTTCCTCCCTCCATAGTGAATGCAAAAGCATGTACTTGATTGCTACCACTGAAATAAAACATCCTAAAATAGCTGACTCAATACTTTTAGACAGAAGTGAAAAGTGGGACTAATGCACTTCAAGAAAGCCTTCCCCTTCAGAAAAATACCACTTAAGAATATGGTAATTACTTAATGCTATGTAGTGAATAGTATCTACAGTGACTGTCAATTATATAATTGTTTAACTATTCAATACAATTAAATATTAAACTATGAATAAAATATAATAAGAATAAAGAGATATGATTGATGAAAAAACTGCCACTGACAAACATCTAGTTTTTAAAAAGCATTCCAAAACGATGTACACTCACTTCATCAGTGAGTTCTCCAAATACTGTTAAGACATCTATCAGAAGACTTGCAGTATAGAAGGACTTGATCATGTTTCTGCAAAAGAAAAACATTTGTTCGGTTTTTAGCTGGGTATATTAAATGCAGAGTTAAAAACACATATTAGGAAAGCAGAAATTCTAAAAATATAAATTTTAAAAGTAATTAAAAATTACATATAATTATATTTTAGGGGTGAGAGAATCAATTTGGGGAATATGTAGTAACCTTTTATAATCTAGGACTCAAGGGACAATATACTTTTATAGTTAACCTTATTATAACAAACATTCTGGTAGTTACATTTGCAAAATGCAATCTGTGGCAATAACTTATCTCAGGAAAAAAAACCAATTAATCATTTGGAGTAATTTTCCAAGGGATTTTTAAAACATAATTCATCAATAATCTTTACAAAAGCAAAAAGCAGATTTTTATCATGGAAAAATTACTAATCAGAGGATTAGTGAACAAAAGGCTATAGCCATATTAGTTCAGCAGTTTTGACCCAACAAGAATTAACATTATACATTTTTTTTTCAAATGATTTTGTAGCTAGGTGGTACAGTGGATATATAGTTGGACCTAGAGTCAGAAACACCTGAGTTCAAATCCTGCCACAGATACTTACTAGCTGTGTGAACCTGTGCAAGCCATTTAATCTCTGTCTGTCTCACTTACTTCATCTATAAAATAGGAATAGAAGAGCACCTACCTCCCAGAGCTGATGTGAGGATAAAACAAGAATTTGTAAAGCATTTTGCAAACCACAAAGTACTTTATATATAAGTGCTCTTATTTTAAGGTCCATATACAATTTGTTGCAAAGTACATTTAAATCCTAAAAATTAGGAAATTAGTTAAATGTATGCGAGATAACTATCCATTACCTTTGGTTATACTTGCCTTTATAGAGTAAAAAAAAAAGTCTCCAAATAAAATATAAAACTGGTAAAACTATGTTTTCTTCTTTTTTGCTTACTTGTGAAATCTTCCAGCACGATCTTCGTTGTCCGCATAAAGGAACATTTTCAAAGCATAACTCTCCACATGGGCACAACCAACTATTTCCTGAGTAATAGCTTCATTATCACCCAATTGTTTTTTAAGCTGAAATGAAATGAGAAACATTTCTTTTTGGGGGTCCCTTAAAGTGACTGCTTTAGTGATCAGATTTAAAAATAAATATGGAAAGAAAACACTTGCACATATAGCACTCAGCAGCTACTTTAAAACACTACTGGATTATCAAACAATATATTAGGTAGTATCCAAAATATAGATATTATTTTTTCCCAAAATACAAATTCATTTAAACATTTTAACTTTTTTCTACAATAAAAAAGCCTTTAATTTTGGTGATAAAGTAAATAGAGACATATCATACAAAAGCATTTTCATTAAATATTACTGGGATATAATACAAAAAGACTGTTTCTTAAATTAACCAAAAAAGAACTAAACTTAGAATCTTAAATAGGAGACATTTTTAATTTACACAATATATACAGTAAGTCATTGTAGTTTTGTGCATCTACACATTTTCCCCATGTAAAGCACTTTGTGCAGTGCTTTATAAAAACATCAACAATTTAATGAAACAGGTGTCCCTATTTTTATTATTTAAAAAACCAAAACAATCAAAAGATTTAAAAGCATAAATGACCTGTACTCTGATTTAATGGCTTCTTTTCAAATATGTCAACATAAAAAGTTTCAGGTTTCCTAATAAAGTCAGCAAAGCAAATGATACAGTTACAGTTAAACAGGTGGATTTACAGATCCTAAATAGACTGTTTGGATTTAAGGAAATCTTGGGTTTCTGGTAGAACAAAAACAAAAATAACCACAAGACACTAGCTTACAGTTTCTATACTGCCAAAAGATTTTTTCAAGGAAACTTTAAATTCTAGATTTATGTTTTTTTAAGAGGGAGTATGCAGTACTGTAAGCTAGTCAACTATAAAACATAGAAAGCCTGGCAGAAATATAAGTACTCTGAAACTCATCCAAAATATAGCAAACTTGAAGTTTTTAATATAAGTTTTAAACAAGCATTATAACATAAATTAGCCTTTACTTTGTACAAAGCATAAACTTGCCCTTTATGCTCATTATCTAGATTGCATTAATTCAACATTTCATTTTCCCTTCACTTCCACAAATTTAAAAAAAAAAATTCTTTTTACCCCTTTAGGGACCTATCAACAAACACAAAGATTCCACCGTAAAAAGTAAAAATAAAATTGTAGAAGATATGGTGAACTTGTCAGAGATTTTAAAATATCCGATATACAAGTGCATAATTTAACAAAGAAAACAAAATTGCCCCGTTTGTTTCCCACCTTCTGTAGTCCTCATTTTCTTCCATCAATTAAAAAAAAACTACTGATGCTTTTTTTGTATATCTATTAATATACACTAACCTATCAACCCATTCCCCCTGAATAGATGCAGTGTGTATTTGTGTGTGTATAAGAACAAGACTAGTCAATACATTTTTCAAATCTAAGAATGTCTATCTCATAAACCAACCGCAACCAGTGAGCAGGGAAGCCTAGATACAGTAGCAATGCACTTTGTCATGGAGAAAGAAGATGCCAGGTGCCAGGCAGGTCAAATGACCAATACAGCCTCTACCAGCACTTCTGCTAAGACCCTAGTCGAGATACCCCAGGACCCTATACTCAAGAGTCCTAGAATCAGTATTATGTCCCAGACTGTTTCTAGTCCAGGCCACACAGACCTTGTGGAGAATGGTTCAAAATCTATGCTAAATGCTTGGGCATACAAAAATGAAAAATGACACAGTCTTTAACTTTTAAGCATTATTAATTATTGTATTTTGTATATTGTGGGTCTGCACAACCGGTTACAGATAAACCACCTTCAGTCAGTAACAACTAAATCAAAAATTTGAAATTGGAGAGAAATAGTTAATTTTTTTTCAAGGAACAATTATTTGACACCACAAAAATTAATAACAAAGCAAAGAGATTTGGGTGTTTGAATGAATTTTTCACTTTTCAACTAGTTCTATAAAAACTGCATAACTGGAGAAAGGAATTAGTGTAGACTGAAAGATGACTACACAAGACAATACAAATATGAACACTTATGGTGGAGACAGAACTTTGTAAGTGGACAGAGCACTGGAGACAGTTCATCTGGTCACTGGACAGAAGAACCATGTAAATCACTCTCTCTCACCTGCTTCCCTGCTGCCAAAACTCACTAGAAATAGTCATTTTTAAAAACATATTTCATCTTAAATTTATAATCATAATTAAGTAAAAGTTTTTCAAAATGCATCAAGATATACTAAAGTAATATCTTAGGCCACCGTACATGTGAAACAAAAATACTTGAAAAACAAAAACTTAATTTACAAAAGAAAATACATTATGAAATGATAATCCACATTAAAAATATATATAAAAGAGAACACTTTCAAATATCCTTCACTAGAGAAAGGTAAGGGACTGTTATCATTTGTCATCTTTGTATTTCCTAGCACCTAGTATAGTGCCTGGTACAGAGAAATTACTCAACAAATGTCTGTTGATTTGATTTATTTTTTTCAATATTTTAAAAGATCCCTTTCATTGGCGTGGGTATTCTTAGAATGAGATGGATGGGGGCAATGACGTCTTGTTCCTATCTTATACAACAGTATGTATTCCTAAGAGTGTGATATTTTAAAATGCATGCTTTTCTCTTAATACTATTACGTACTGGAACTGCTCACTACAGTGAGGCAAAGGAAACACTACAACTAACCAAAATTCCAAGATTTTATTCTAACATTCTGGAACATTAATTATGACATGAATTACTAACGTTACTTACAGCTTCTAGCTGATCCATAAGCTTTGATAAAAATTTTCGGCATTCAGGAGTTTTACTGTCAATCTTCATTCCAGTTTGCATTGCATATAAACGACCTTTAACGCAAAAGAAAAATAAGAAGCAATAACTAAGCAAATCTCAAAAATGTTCTAAACAATAGCTCAATTTATCTATTTCACTGAGTTTGAAATAAGTTGCAAAAATTACTGCATGACAATTCAAATTTGAATAGAATTAAGAACTAAAAGCAATATTTTAACTTACTATGGATTTAAGTAGAAACTTATCAATTAAGTCAAACAAGCATTTATTAAGTATGTACTATATGTCAGAAGCTGAGGAATCAAATACAAAGAATGAAACAATTCCTACTAAGGAGCTTAAATTCTAAACAGGTAGATGAGTACATATATAAATCTATACAGATCAAGTAAAATAAAAATATTATCCAAAGAAACTGTGAAAATCAACATATAATTAACAGAAAAATGTTTTGCACATGTGCTATACATTTGGCATTTTGCCAAATAATGAGACTACAAAGCGATAAAAGATACAGTCATTGCTGCCAACTTTAGGTCTACAAAGATGCAGTAGTAAATACAGAAGGAAAATGGGCAAGAATATTGGTACAGATAATAAATACTTCATGAGTTCAGGCAAGTCAAATTTAGAAGGAAGGGCAGGACCTTTTGATATGATTCAATTTAGCACACATCTGCTTAGTATCTTCTATGCAAAAGGCACTGTGGATACAAAGACAAAAAAGAAAGTGGCGCTGACTTCAAGAAGCCTGTATTCTACTGAAAATTCAATGTGTACAGAGATAAATAAATTCTAGGTTATTTCAGGAGGAACAGAACCATGAATAACTGGGGATAGGATGGGAGATTTCTCATAGAAATGGAAAAGGTATAAGCAACAGCAAATTGCCCATTTGGGCAGAAGCATAAGGAGTGGGTCGATGAACAGCAGGCAAAAAGGCTATACAAAATTGTGGAAGGCATTAAATGTGAGGTTAAAGAATTTTCATTTATTTATTAAATAATAGGGAGCTATTGAAGATTTTTAAACAAAGGAATGCATAACAAAAACTATGTTTCAGAATGATTAATCTGTCAGAAGCACAGAGGATGGATTGGGAAAAAGACTGGAGGTAGTGAAATGAACTAGGTGGTGTTTGTGATAATACTGGTGTGAGCTGTCAAGCGCCTGGACAAGTCTCACAGACGTAGAAAGAGAAGGCTAAAGTTATAATAAACTCTAAAAAAAAAAAATTCAATGGAACTGTCATTACTAGCAACATTTGGAATAACAGTACTTTTGAATTTGAGGAAAGAAAAGTTATTCTAGTTAAGCAAAGTGTGAGCAAATGAGGTAGTGATGTCTAACTGTAACTGAAGTCCAAGCATCACTGGCACTTGGAAAAAGTCAACTAAAAACTTGGATTTAGAACCATCTCATCACTTATGGTGAATGATTAAATATTTTTATATCACATTTAGAGAATGCTTCAAGCAACTGCCAAGAGTTCAAGTCTACTACTGTGTCTCTCATGGGCAAAAAACAAACAATACTAAAAAAAAAAACACAAAAAACCAAAAACTGCTTCAATTAGGTATCCTCAGCAAAAACAGTAGCTCTGAGAATCACTTATTGTGTGATTTTATATTCTCTATGAGTTTAAATACCAACCAAGCAGAGGGACCTGCAATAGGGGCAGGAAACTAAATACTGGCTACTGCTTGAACTCTAAATACCAATTATTATTAAAAATTTTAATACCATAAAATCTGAGAATAACTGAGCAAATCACTGAAAAAAATGGAACTAGACTACTTCTAAAGAACTGAATTTTTTCCAAGTATAATGTGCAAAGAACTAATAGCTTACAAAATAGTGCCAAGAAGGGTTTTCAGGATACCTTTAATGAATAAATTAGAATTTGTGACAGTATATTTTTGTATGTAGCAAATATACTGCTAAAGATATTTTAGATGCTTGAATATAAAGATGCCTGAAAACTTACTTTATTAAATATTTCTTCTGAAACTTAAAAAAAACCTTAATTTGTTAAATTCCTTCAACATCTAAATTCCAAACTAGCCCTGTTTAAATGATCACAAATTAGCCAGCAGAACTAAATTAGAGAGGTTTTTCCAGCAAGTCAGAATAATATGGAATCATTCTGTCTACCTGAAGCTCAAATGATCAAAGAACTGAGACCCCAAATCAAAGTGAATTATTCAAGGTCACAGAGCGAGTTAACAGAAATCATGTAAGTTAAATTCAGTTAAATTCTGAACTCATACTAAGAGTTTCTTCTTTTACAGAAAAAAAAAATCAATGATTAATGTATTAAGGTAAATATTACCAAAAAATTCTCATAAAATTCATTGTGTTTTATAATAATGCAAAAGATTTATATAATTTGAAATTCTGCATTTCTAAGACTTAAAATAAGAAATACTTGGAAGCAATTTATATACAAAATTCCATGAGCAATTTCATGCAAAAGTTAAGATGGACAACTCATGTCTGCACAAATTACACTGTCTTAACAATAGTTTAAAACAAAAGAAAAAAGGACTGTAAGAACCATTACATAAGACTTATTACATACCAATTTAAGTTTACTATTAAATTAAACATGATAGTAACAGAACAGTCCTTCTTATCTATATCTCCTTTTGAATTTCTGTCTCCTCTCTTCTATTTTTAAATATTTCATTTTTGGGCTTTTGTTTTTACATTACTCATACTTCCTCAGCTCCTTCCCCTGCCCTCAACTCCTTATTCAAAACAAATACTTATCATCAGGCAAAACGAATTCACACATTCAGCATCTGAAAAATTTTTATCTCACTCTGACCCTCTACCCTACTACCTCCTGCTGAAAAGGTAGGAAGCATGTTTCACCATGAATTATTTTGAAATTTTCATTCTGGAGAGCAGTTTGGAATTATGCCCAAAGACTAACCAAACTGTGCACATTCTTTGATCGAGCAATACAGAGACTAGGTCTGTATCCCAAAGAAATAATAAAAAAGATGAAAGGACCTACATGTACAAAGATGTTTATAGCAGCTCTTTTTGTGGTGGCAAAGAACTGGAGATTGGGGGAATGCCCCTCAATTGAAGAATGGCTGAATAAGTTGTAGTACATGAATGTAATGGAATACTCTTGTGCTATAAGAAATGATGAGCAGGTAGATTTCAAAAGAACCTGGACTTAAATAAACCTGGTGAGTAAAGTAAGCAGAACCAGGAGAATGCTGTACACAGTAACAGCAACATTGTACAATGATCAACTAGGATCGACTTAGCTGTTCTCTGCAATACAATGATCCAAGACAACTCCAAAAGACTAATGATGGAAAATGCTATCCACATCCAGAGAAAAAACTATGGAATCTGAATGCAGACTGAAGCATACTATTTTCACTTTTTTTGGTTGTTTTTTCCTTTCAGTTCTGTTTCTTCTTTCACAACATGACTAATGTGGAAATATGTTTACATGATTGCACACACATAACCTATTTCAGATTGCTTGCTGTGTTAGGGAGTGGGGATGGAAGTGAGGGAGAAAAAATTTGAAACTCAAAATCTTATAAAAAATGAATACTAAAACTATCTTTACAGGTAATTGGAAAAAATAAGAAAACTATCAATTAACATTTTTGAGAAAGTATTCTGAAGTTATAATTGGTCATTAAACTGATCAATGTTCTAAAACCTCTATGCTGTTTTTCTTTTATGTCATTAGTCATTAATAAATTTTTCCCTTGGTTCTACTTGTTTCATGTAAGCCTTCCTAGATTTAACCAAATCTGTCCCTTCCATCATTTCTTATGGTGCAATGATATATATATTCTTATTATATGATTGTTCAGCCAATTCTTAACTGATGGGTATCCTCTTAGCTTCCATTCTTTGCTATAACTGAGAGCTGCCTGGAACATTTTTGTACATGTGGGTATCTTTCCCTTTTTTTCTCCTTGGGATATGTGGCTAGTAATGTTACTGGGTCAAAGAAAGTATAGTAACTTTTTGGGCAAAGTTCCTAATTTACTTCCAGAATGTTTGGCTCAATTCACAAATCTGCCAAAGTGTATCAGTGGGTCTGTCCTCTCACAGTCTTTCCAACAACTGTCATTTTCTGGTTTCATCATCTTGGTCAAAGTGAAGAACTTTAGGTCAGTAATTATACTAGATACAGTAATGGACTGGGAATCTCCAGAGGAGAGAAGGTTAAACTAGGCACCATTTATTTTATTTTTTTTTTAGATACACATTCATAACATTTGATTATGGAACTCCAGATTCCAGATTCTTTCTCCTCCTCCCTCACCACCCATCCCCACTGGAAGGACAAGCAATCAAATACAGGCAGAACGTGTGAAATTATGCAGAACCTCTCCATAGTGAGCACACTGTGAGAGTCTGATTAA
>JAQQSV010022744.1:0-10518 GCA_028646515.1 Pseudochirops corinnae
TCAACAAGCTCTGGGTTCAAATGCCACCTTAGACCCTGCTTAACTATTTGACCCCGGTGAAGTTCTCTCAGTGTTAAGAGTCCTCGCCTATAAATTGTAGATAATAATACATCACAGGGCTGTCCTAAAACTCAAATGAGATCATGGGATCACAGATAGATGGAAAGGGCCTCATAAGCCATCTTGTCTAACCCCTTATTTGACAGATGAAGAGACTGAAATCTAGGGAAGTTAAAGTACTTACCCAAAATCATACTGGTAATAAGCAACAGAAGGTGGGATTTGAATCCAGATCTTTCTGAATCATCTAGAAGTAATGTTTTTTCACTGGACCACACTGTATCCAGGTGTGTGTGTGTGTGCGTGCGTGCGTGTGCGTGTGTGTGTGTGTGCGTAAAGCTCTTTTCCCAATATAATAAAAATTCTAATACTACCAAAGTAAACTTACACTTTTAATGCTACACTAATCAAAGGACCAAGGCGACACTTTCTGGAACTTGATAAAATAATAACAAAATTCCTTTGGAAGAAAAAAAAAGATAGCAAGAGAAATGATCAAAAAGAAGTAGGGATAAAGGGTGAATAGCACTTTCAGAACCCCAAACTATATCACAAAGCAGTAGTCATCAAATTCATCTGAACTGGTTAAAAAGTAGAAAGGGAGATTAATGGAAAAGATTAGACAAGGAAGAACCAGAAAAAAAGGAACTCAATGACCCAATGTTTGAGGGAAAAAGCTCCTTATTTGATAAAAGCTGCTATGAAAACTGGAAAGTAATCTGGCAGAAATTAGACTTAGACCACTACCTTACACCACACTCCACAATATTCTAAACGAATATGCGACCTTAACATTAAAGATCATACTATTAAAAAAATTAGAAGAGAAATAAATCATATACAGTTATGGGTTTAAAAAAAAATGCATCCTTACCCAAACAAGAAATGGAGGCAATTACAAAAAATACAATAGATTACTTTGATTACATAAAAAACAAAAAGCTCCTGCACAGACAAAATTAATACACACAAGATAATAAGGGAAGTAGTCAAATGAGAAAAAAAATTTCTCTGAAAATGATTTAGTATTCAATACATATAAATATAGACAAATCAAAAAGCCTTTCTTAAATAGACAAATGGCCAAAGGATATGAATAAACAATTTTCAAAAGAATTGTGAAATATTCACAATCACATGAAAAGAATGCTCCAAATCAATAATATTAAGAGAAGTAAAAAATCAAAGCAATTCTGAGGTTTCCACCTCATACCCTGCAAATCAGTAAAGATATCAAAAATGGCAAGAGTTGATATTGAAGTGGTTATGGGAAAAAGGTATACCAATTTATTGCCAGTAGAGCAATAATTTTGGAAAGCAATTTGAAATCACGTAAATAAAATTACTAAGATGCCTATACTTTTTAAACCATAAGAATACCCCCCACATACTAAAATATTTATAGTAGCACTTTTTTGTGATAGCAAATAATTGGAAATAAAGTAGATTGGGAATGGCTAGACAAATTGTGGTACATGAATGTAATGGAAGAAATAATGTATGTGATAAATACAGAGAAACATGGAAAGATCTTTATGAACTGATCCAAAGTGAGGTAAGCAAAGTAAAGGGAAAGAGCAACCACATGCCAAAAAATCAAAAGTGAATGTAGCAAAATTGTAAAGATTAACCACGGCTCAAATGAGGAAATATGAGGATATATCCAACCTACCCCTTCATGGAGATGGGAGGGTCCATATGCACTATACATTGCTTGTGTTTCAGATTTTTTTTAATATATTGATCAGTTCTGATTTTTCTTTTTTTTTTTTTGGTCTTTAAAAAAATACTGTTTGTTATATAGAATGGCTCTCTCTAGGAAAGGGAAAAGTGGGATAACTTATTTTAAAAGGCTCTTTGCAAATCTCAAAGCATAATAAAAATTCTAGCTATTATTATAAAAATGTAAGTTATTATGATTAACTGTTATTATTATTGGGATGAAGACCTTCAAATTGCACTAGGCTATATGACCTTGGAAAAATGACTTAACTTTGTGTCTGGGACAACTCACGAAAATTTATCTACCAAGCTATATATGCGATATGATTTACACTCATGGTAGGAGTTCCCATATCTGGAGTTCCTTCCACCATCTTGAATTTCCCTCACCAAAGTCCTTTCCAGGTGAATAACAGAAAAGATTCTTGTCAGAGAAGATAAGTGCTGCTCGCCTCAGTGATATGAAGAGCTGCGTTCACCTCAACAGTTCAAAATGGCAGTTAATCCTGATTTTTGATACATTACCAGTTTCTACTTCACTGTCTATGTTGAGGGTATAATTGGACGGGAGCACAGTGCCTTTCTTGTAATGTTGTTTGCACACCTTCAAACCAATTCTATCATCTTCATTTTCTTCATAACCAACCATGCCCAGAGATAGATTCTTTAAACGATGATACTGTTTAAAAGAAAGGAAGAAAAATAACCAGGCATCCATGCGCTTTTGTAAGTTAAATAAGATAGGGGGGAAAAACATATAGATTTATACAATGAGAAAAAACATCCCCATTTTTGCCCCTTACCAGTTAAAAGGGTCCATTTGGGTCTTGTATCCCCCAATGTATACAGGTAATGGCAATGTAAGTTAAATTAAATGACCTCCAAATGCTTTGCAGGCAACCAAAAGCCTCAAGACAAATGTGCAAAAGTAGAATGTGCTTCTCACACAGCAGGGGAAAAGGGAGGTCTGTAGCTGTAAAGGTGATATTTTCTCGTGCCCATATGCTTTTCCCCCATCCTCCCAACTCCCCCTCAGGAATGTTTCTCACACTTCTCCAGATAGTTGATTACCAATTAATATACAACTAGGATTTTCCTGTTATTTTAATGACAAGATTTACATCAATGCAGGTCCCAGCATTTCAGAGCAGTATTTTCTTTTGAGAACTGCTTAGAGCTCTAGGTTAGGAGTTCTTAACCTGGGATCCTTGAACTTGCATGGGGAGAGGGGGGAGGAGAAGAATCACATCTTTAATCACATCTCTGGAGAAGAATCACATCTTTAACTAATATCTAACTGAAATTTAAAGTTTCCTTCAATTATGGATAGGGGTAACACAACACAATGGTATTAAGTAGTATCTGACTGCCAAAGGCCTTCATAACTCAAAAGGGGTTAAGAACCCTTGTAGGTAGGCAAAGGGAAAGTGGATCGTAAATTTTACCCTAGAATGGAAATTCCTGGAGGGCTAGTATTGTTTCACTTTTGTCTTTGTATTCCTAAGGCCTAGCAACTGGTAGAATTAACAAATTCTTGATTAAATGAGATAAAGGATCCTAGGGAGGTACAGAAGGGATTTAAAACTCCTTTTGGAAATCAATGGGTCTAAATTGGATATAGAGCAGCTAGGTGGCTCAGTGGATAGAGCCCTGGGCCTGGAATCAGAAAGACTGAGTTCAAATCTGCCCTCAGATACTAGGTAACTACTTGACCCTTGGCAAATCACTTAACCTCTGTTTGCCTTAATACACTAGAGAAAGAAATGGCAAACCATTCTAGTCCTTACCAAGAAAACCCCATGGACAGTACAGGCGTCCATGGGGTCATGAAGAGCAGGAATCAAGTGAACTACAACAAGAACAAAATAGGATATAGGCCAATAATTAAGACAGTACCAAAAAAAAAAAACCTCTTTCTATTTGTTTTAGATATTTTCACATGTTTATTTTGGCAGATGTAAAAACATTTCCCACGTATATTCCCATCTCTCTTTAAAACACACAGAATCAGGCAGAATACTTTCAAAACTTTTACAGAAAATATGTTGCCCCAAAGTCCCCCAAAACCCCAGGTTCCAGAATTGCAAACATTCACATTTCCAAAAAGTCACTCAACAGGTCAGGGAACACAAATGCAAGAAATGCATTCAATTCCCTTTTCTTTGTCCATTCTGATGAAAGCAAACCTTTCTCACTGAGATCTCAGCAGTTTCCAAACCAAATCTTACATCAGAGAATAAAAAAGTAACCATGTCGATGTAATAATCCTTCAATAAAATGACACCTTGTACAGAAGGAAATGACACATTTCAAGAGCTGGTTCTGTCAAATTACCACTTAGGGCTGAGAGATGACGTCCCCAAGGAGAAAAACCTTAAGTTTCTCCCTTACGGGTTTTAGGACAAAGTAATTGCACCCATTTCACATCTACAATTGGAGAATTATTCATTTGCTTTTAGCAAAGAATATAGTGTAGGGAGTTGATTGAGGGGAAAATGCACTAAAATGTTCATAAGCATTAGCAAAGGGGGAAAAGTGGAGACTAGAATGCATTTTCCCGTAGAAACAATGGCACAGGTATGGGTTAGCTTCTTAAGGGCAGTCAGAAAAACCTGCTTCACTGATAATGTCCCCAACATACGTACAGTACAGCACCATGAGACTTGATTACTTTGCTTAATGATATCTCTTTAGGAAAATGGATTCAGAGTCAATAGAAAGGCAGAATCTCAAGAGTCAGAAAGGGTCACCAAGGTCAGCTAGCCTGACCTGAACCTGAATAGGCTTCCCATTCTATGGAGTCCCTGATGAGTGGTCAGTCAGCCTTGGCTTCAAGACTTCCCATCCCAAAGGAGATATCTAAACTCAGAGAAAGATATAGAAAAACTATAGTTTAAATGGAGACTGAAGCAAAAACAAGCTTTCGTTCTCTTTCATGTCTGGTTTTGCTTTTTTTTTCTTTTCCCAGTGATCACTCATAGGTTACAGCCCTTCTATATAACCAAACTATTGTACAATGTGAAAGTATTTGCAGATCCTGTACATGACCGCAGGGCACCATGGGGGAAGGGGAAGGGAGGGGAGAAAATCTGAAACTGAAGTGAATGTGGAACCGAATCTTGTAAATTAAAAGTAAATAAACAAGTCAACAAAAAAAATAAATAAATAAAAAAGACTTCCCATCCCTCCAATTCCTTAAAAGTCTATTCTACTACTTTGGGAGAGTTCTATTGGAACTTTTCCTTACCCAGAACTGAAGGCTACTTCTTCCCTGTTACCTCTACCCATTAAGTCCCAACTTGGTATATCAAAAACACTTTTCTGTCCCCACCATACTCCCAGCTCCCATGCCAGAGGAGAAAGTCTTTCCCCTTCATTCTCATACACTTATCTGACCAGAGTAATAGGGATTCATCCTACTTTGGGGGTAGCACCTTGGCTTGGAGCCCAGCAGAGCAGAAATCAGGGTCATGGAATTTCAGAATGTAAGTTAGAAATGGGTCTTAGCTATAATCTACTTCAGCCTACACACAAAAGGAACCTCTATAATGGAGTAATCATCCAGAATCAAGAGCTATAGGTATAAGGTGGGAATATGGGATAGTTAGAGATGTTTCCAGAAAGTAAAGGAGGAAAGAAAGTTACCAAATGCTAGAAAGAATTCCCATGATCCAACTGACATTAATCCCAGGTAATTACTACACATAAAGGACACTTCCAGGTAGTCTAGAAGGACTTTCTTTCTGTATGGACAACTCTAAAGGAAAATACTTACCTGGTCAATGGTAAAAAATATGCTTTCATAGACATCTTCCTGTGTGTAGACACTGCAACTGTAGTCATCTTCATCTATGCCGGAATATCCCTTTAGAAACAAGCGCTTAAAAGCCACGGTGTTATCCTCTTTGAAAGAGACCACCAGCTGGTTATTCAAACCAAAAAGAACAAGCTGAAAAACACAACGTTAAGATAGAAACATAATCATTACCTAACCTATTCACGAGTTGGAATTTAATCCATATAGTTCAACATGCAGTGATTTAAGTACTTGGGTTGGTTAGGTAGTGGGCTAGGTGCTGAAACTACTATGACAAACTAAACCAATCCCTGTCCTCACAGGAGACAGTTGGGGGAATAGAGAATGACAGATAAGTAAACATACATAGATAAGGAAATAAAAAACACATACAAAATAATCTTAACGAGAGATGGGGAAGCACAAAAACTGGGATCACTCAGCAAAGACTTTTATATATTATTGATCTTGATTGAAGGTGTCCATGACTTTACAAAGTAAAATCATTTTCAATGATAGAAAGTATGTAACTAAAACCAAAAGTTAATACTCCAGAAACACCAGAACCCTTCCTAATAAGTACAGGAGTAAATCGAGGATGTCCCTTCTCCCCACTATTTAATATAGTGCTAGCAACGTCAAGGACAGTAATAAGACAAAAGAAAAAATCTAAAAGTATACAATGCAAGGTTTTACTCTGCAAAGCCATGCCTATTTGTTACAAGGGTTTGGTTTTTCTTTTTTTCTTTTTCCAGATTTTTTTTTTGGCGGGGGCGGGGGAAGGGATAAGATGTTGAAAGAAAAAAATAAATGTTTATTAATACAAAATAAGATAAAAGGTTTTCAAAAAGTAATTTAAAGTATCAACATTGGCTAAGAGACAAAACCATCCCCATTTCTGGCATAATGGTTTACTTATAAATCCCCAAGCACTATGTGTTCACCTTGTCCTCTTCCCACCAGATTCCCACTCTGGGCACCTGAACTCTGATTAGCCAGCTTTCACCTTAACCTTGTCTTATCCCATATCTGCCACACCATTTCCCATCCATTGCCAAGTCAAGCATACTCTCGCAATGGCAAAGCACTAGAACTTTTCCTAAAAAATACAGGACAGAAGCAAAGATGGTCCTTCTTCTCACTTGCTCTCCTCCTTCTTCAACCAGAACTCCAATCTCACCATTGAGACCTTACATTCTGATTGGTGAGTTTTCACTTGATTTTACCTGGCTCTTGTTCCCACCATGCCAATTCTTGACCATCTCCATACCACAGCACCAAACCCCAATATCTTTGTCACCCCCTTCCCAAAACTCCCCCCAAATCTATATATAGTCTCGCCCATTAGAATGTAAGCTCCTTGAAGGCAGAGACTGTAATTTGCTGGTATCTTTATTCCAAACACTTAGCATGGTGACAGAAACACAGTAAGTGTTTACTAAATGCTTTTTCATTTATTCTTTCAAAGAAACTAATTGAGAAAATTAATAGCTTCAGCAATGTAGCAGAATATAAAATAAATTCACAAAATTCATTAGCATGTGTATATAGTAATATTAAAATATAGAAAGAAAAAAATGGAAAGAGAAAGCCCATTCAAAATAACTATAAAATACATAAAATATCTGGGTGCCAACCAAGGTCTATATAGCCAAAGGTATTGTTTTTCCAGTAGCAATGTATGGCTGTGAGAGTTGGACTACGAGGAAAATAGAGCACTGCAGAATCAACGCTTCTGAATTGTAATGCTGGAGAAGACATTTGAGAGTCCCCTGGACAGCAAGAAGATCAAATTAGTCAATACTTAAAGAAATTAATTCAGGCTATTCACTGGAAGGTCAAATAGTGAAGCTGAAGTTCAAATACTTTGGCCACATAACAAGAAGATGGGACTCACTGGAAAAGACTCTGGTGTTGGAAAAGATTGAAGGCAAAAGGAAAAGGGGACGGCAGAGGATGAGATGAACTTATAGTGTCATGGAAGCAATAAATGTGAACTTGGACAGACTTCAAGAGATAGTGGAGGATGGAGGGGCCTGGTGTGCTATTGTCCACCCAGTCATGAAGATTAAGATACAAATGAATGAGTTGAACAATAACAACAAAAGTCAATCTACCAAGAACATTTAAAACCTATAAATACAGTAACAAAATATTCTTTAAAGAAATAATGAAAGACTTAAATACTTGAAGGAACATTTCTTGCTCATGGTTAGAACACACCAATATAATAAAAAATAATCAGATTACCTAAATTAATTTACATACTTAATGCTACGCCAAATTATGAAAGGACTACTAAACAAAATAGTAGAGAGAGAGACCAAAAAAAATAGATATCTAGACAAAATAGTACCCAAATCCATTTACAAAAATAATAAAATCGAGCTTGTTCTCATAGAATCATGTCTAGTGCAGGACATGTTCATTTGTGGAAGCAGACCAGCATCCTAGGACTAGATCTAAGCCAGAAATTCAATTCTTGCACAGTGCCCAACACAGGGTGACCAAGTGGTCCTATCCACAGCAGACCAGAATCACACCTAACATAGAGAAATCCAGGGACCCATTCTATAGGAAGCTCAACCAGACCAGCACCTAGTGTGGAATGACCCAGGGGTCTATTCCAACTCCCATTTTGAGAAGAGAGAAAGAAAGAGACCAACATCCAGGTATCCCACAACTAACCCAAAATCCAAGCTAAACTAATGTTCAGGAAAACTAGACCTGGACCACACCAGGAAATGAGGCCAGATAATTCCTAAAGAACTCACAATTAAGTAAGACCCACCCCCACCACCCAGGAATAAGGGGAAAAAAATTTCATCAAAGGACAAATTCCAATCAAGAACATGAGAGATGAAATGAGAAAATGTAAGAAAATAATAAACACAATGAAGAAATACCTTTGATTGAGAGAAGCCCAAAGAGAAACCCAGAAGATGAGAAAACATACAAGTCCAAGTAGAGCTTCAGAAAAAAACACTGTCCAGGCAACAAGGACTAAAAGAGTACCTGGAAGAAATGAAACAAAAGATACAAAATGGAATAGCCAGAGAGGAAAAAAAATTGTAAGAATACTGTAGAAGAGACAGTGATAAGCCTTACCTAAGAACTGAACTCCCTAAAAGTTAGAATGGGACAAACAGAAAGCAATAATTCCATGAGAGAGCTAGAAGTATTAAAACAAAATTAAATAATTGAGAAAAAGCAGAAGAAATCATAAGAGGTATGTATATATACACAAATATTATCAAAAACAACTAATTTATAACAGGTGAATCATAGATTAATCTAAGTATCATTTGACTACCAAAAAATCACCATTAAAAATACCATATTTCAAAAAATCACAAATGAAAACTGCCCAGATCTCTTAGAACCAAAGAGCAAAGTGAAAAGAAAAAGTAATTTCTGGTTACCTACTGAAAGAAATCCTAAAATTAAAATTTCTAGGAACAATAAGGCAAACATCTAGAGCTTTCAGGTCAAATTAAAAGTCCTGCAAGCAGCCAAAAGGAAAATATTTGAGTTCCAAGGAGCAACAGGATCCCATAATATTTGTCAGTTGCCACTCAAAGGAAGAGGAGAATTTGAATATGACATTCCAAAAGGCAAATAGTACAGCCTTGCAGCTAAATGCAATTTATCCAGAAAATCTGTATATAATTTTATAGAGGGGAAAATGGATCTTTAATGAAATAAAGGCTTTCTAATATCCCTGATGAAAAGGTCAGAAGTGAGAGGAGTTGAGAGAGCAGAAGTTTGTAGGGTACTGGCAGAGACCGCTGAATAGGAGATGAAATCTGCAGATTGAGTCAAGTTAATAATTCTGAGTGTGGCTAGTGCCCTTCCAGAAATGGAGATTAGCAATTAAGGAAGGGAGTCATCAATCAGGAGAGCAATATTTCAGGGAATAAGACACTCTTCAAAATAATATTTAAAGAAATATTTTTTAGGAATAACTACAATTGGTAATTGTATTATCCTTGATTGAAAATAATTGCATAAGGCAACTCTCACTTTCCATTATATCCAAACATGTAACAAACTTCTAAATGAACCTGAAAGTTTCCTTAGAGTCAAACATCTTCCTGGGTATATAGAGTCTAACTCTGGTGCTTTGGGTCTTCGGAAAATAAATCTTTAAGTGTTCAAGAGTCTTTGTGATGCTTTCCTTTCATTACTAGGCAATTTTAATTCAAATTTTAACTTTTTGCTTACAATTTATTAAAGAGAAGGTGGTAAATTACCTTCTCAGACCTCCCAATTATCTTTCTGCGAATTATCTAGACCCTCTGACTCACCTACATCTTTTCCTTCTGACAAAAACAAAAGGAAGAAGAGAAAATCTCATTGCCATATGATAGTCTTTTTCTGATTAGAAGAGATTTCCAAGATCACATTACTAACTAAACCCAAGCATCTAATATCTTAGCCACCTCTAAATACAACTGATCTTTTTAGTAATAGTTGAGGAAGATTTCAACAGTTTTGCAAACTTTTTTTCTTGAAGTTCACTTTTTCAAAACTGTCTTTTGTTCTTAGAACAGCTAAAAATACATTTGAAAAGAACATGATAGTTTTTTTAAATTTTATTTTAGTTTGCATCATTCATTTCCACAAGATTTTGAGTTACATATTTTCTCCCCATCTTTCCCCTACCCACCGCCCCAAAACAGCCATCCCAGTGTATCCCCCCTCCCCCAATCTATTCTCTCCTATGTCTTCCCCCCTCACCCCTCTGACTTTTGGGTAGGGCAGGATGGATCTCCCAACCATAGTGCCTGTGTATTTCAAGTTCCAGTTGGATGAAGTTAATAATAATAATAATAATAATTGCATATATATATATTTATAACATTTGATTATAGAACTTTAGATTCTAGATTCTTTCTCTTTCTCTCTCGTCACCCATCCCCACTGGAGGGACAATCAAT
>JAQQSV010022745.1:0-10517 GCA_028646515.1 Pseudochirops corinnae
AAGTAGTTTGCTTCAATCTGCATGCAGACTCTGTAGGCGTTTTCTCTGGATGTGGATATCCCTTTCCATCCTGAGTCTTTTGGAGTTGTCTTATAACCTTGCATTG
Source organism: Pseudochirops corinnae (assembly GCA_028646515.1). NCBI lineage: Eukaryota > Metazoa > Chordata > Mammalia > Diprotodontia > Pseudocheiridae > Pseudochirops > Pseudochirops corinnae. The sequence goes on from JAQQSV010022745.1 coordinate 107, forward strand.
CTGAGAGGAACCCACTCCATCAAAGTCAGTCATCACAAATATGATGTTTCTGTAATTGTGTACAAAGTCCTCCTGGTTCTGCTCTCTTCACTCAGCATCAGTTTATATAAGTCTCTCCAGGTTATTATGAAGCCCATCTGCTCCTCATTTCTTATAGCACATTACATTCATATACCACAACTTGTTTAGTAATTCCCCAATTGATGGGCATCACCTTGATTTCCAATTCTTTGCCACCACAAAAAGAACTGCTATAAATATTTTTGCACATACGTGTCTGTAGTATTTACTGACTAGGTGTTTTTTTTTTAAAGTAAACAGTGTGTGTGAAATGGCAATTCATGATTTTATATTGAATCCTCTTTTTATGTTGCTCTGTGTATACAGAAATGGTATTTTCATTCTTTTTGTATTTAAATTCAAAGTGAATAAAATTTTTAAAAATAAGACTAAGAAACAATTGAGCATAGTAAACTAGTGTTTGGTAAACCTGACTATGCAAATTACTGGGCAAATGATTTCCTATTATACTAAAAGCTGCTGGGAAAAATTGAAAAGCAATTTCTTAATAATAAGGTTCCAAACATTAGATCACATCTTATTCCTTCTGCCACAAAACTGCAAAGAGATACATGACCTAAAAATAAATAATTACATCATTTACAAAAGCCGAGGACAATGGAAAGAAGTCTCTTACTTATGTAAGGGATTGGGAGAAAAATTCTTAGGTAAACAGTGGATGTAGAGGGATCACAGAAGATAAAATGGACAATTTCAATCACATAAAATTGAAAAGATTTTGTATGAATAAAACATAGAATATCATAATAGTTTCAATTAACTAGGGGAAAACTATATAGTAAGTATCTCTGATAAAAGTCCAACATCCAATATACACAGGAAATTGATACAAATATAAACAAATAAACACCATTAGCCAGTGTGTAAGTGGAAAAATAATATGAATAAATTTTTTTCAAAAGAAGAAATTCAAGGTATCAACAACCACATCTTTAATAAGATGAAAAAGAGGAACAGCTGAGTCTGTAACATCACACTTTCTAACCGTAGCTTTCCCTGAAGGTTCTGGTCTGTGTCCCCTTCTCTTCTCCCTCTCTACTATTTCATTTGGTCATCGCCTCACCTCTCATGGATTTACTTACTATCTCTATGCTGGGGGTTCTCAGATCTACCTATCCTGCTTCACTCAATCTGCTCATCTCAAGCTTTACACCTCTGATTGTCTTTCAGACATCTCAAACTAGATGTTCAGTAGACATCTTAAACTAAACATGTCAAAAACAGAACTCATTATCCCTAAACCATCTCCTCCCTCTTACCTTCTCTTTTGCTATAGACAGTGACTAGCATCCTCCCAGGCCCTCAGGCTCACAAACTAGGAGTCAACTTGGCCTTTTCACTACTTATCACTTCCCCCTCACCAAAAGCTGTCAATTTGACCTATGCGATATCTCTTAAACATGCTCCCTTTTTATCCTCTAACACTACCACCACTCTATTGCAGCCCTTATTATCTCACCCCTAGATTACTGCAAAAGCCAACTGGTAGTTCTGCTTGCCTCAGGTCTCTTTCCATTCTAATCCATCCTCCATTCAGCTACCAAAGTGATTTTCTTAAAGCACTGGTCCAGTGATGTCACTCTTCCACTCAATAAACTTCTATTACCTCCAAAATAAAATGTATAATGTTCTTTTTGGCATCCAAAACCCTTCAGAACATCACTTCTTCCTAACTTTCCAGTCCTCTTATACTTTGCTACCCACCACATACTCTTTAATTCAGTAACACTAACCTTCTTGGTGTACCACTAACATAACACTCCTCTCAGCTTTGGGCATTTTCTCTGGCTGTTGCCCATTCTTGGAGTGCTCTCCCTTCTTAACTCCACCTACTGGCTTCCCTGGATTTCTTTAAGCCTCACCTAAAATCTCATCTTATAAAAGAATTTTACTCAAACTCGTCTTAATTCTAGTGCCTTTTCTCTATTAATTATTCCAATTTATCCTATATTGGACTTACTTTGTATATATTTGTTTGTATGTTGTCTCCTCCATAAGATTGTAAGATCCTTGAAGGCAGGGACTAATACTTTGCCTCTTTTTGTATCTTCAGTGCTTAACACAGTGCCTGGAAAATAGTAGATCATTAATAAATATTTATCTATTGATTCATTGAAAAATACAAGTTAAAACAATGTTCACCTCACTCTTTACAAATATAAAAATGAAAGTGATAATTTTGATAGACCTATGATAAGATAGGTACCCTAATTAGTTCACTATGTGTGGAGCTCTGAATTTATTCAATCATTCTGTAAAAACAATTTGAAATTATACTGAACTTGTATTAAGCTATACACTATCTTTGACCTGCCACTAATATCACTGAGTACTATACACTCAAGAAGTCAAAGACAGAAGGAAAGCTCCTATATATTTTTTAAAAAGCATTTAGAATAGCACTTTTGTAATAGCAAAGAATTTAAAAGAAAGTACATCAATTAATAAAAGATGTAGCATTTATATAACCCTTTATAGTTTGCAAAGTGCTTAGCCAATATTATCTCATTTGATCCTCACTCCAACCCCAGGAAGTAGGTGTTATTTTTATTCCTGTTATACAGATAAGGAAAATGAGACAGATGATGGTTGTGACTTGGGTCACAAAACTTGTTAAGTACCTAAGGCTGATTTGAACTCAGGTCTTTCTGACATAAGGATCAGTGCATTATTTACTGCACCATCTAGCCATAGTGATTTAGTGAATGACTGAATATATTATGGTATATGAATGTGATTGGATATTTTTCTGCCATAAGATACTATGAAAAATGGATAATTCAAGGAAAGTTGTGAAGAATTGTAGAAATTCATGAAGAATAAAGTAAGAAGAACCCAAAAAAAGCTCAATTTACCAAAGGACCATAATTGCATAAAAAAAAATAATATTGAAAACCTCCAGAGCTCCAGTTAATGTACTGACCAATAATGACTTCAGTTTTGCTGCATTGTATTTATTTGTTTCAGGGGAGGATTCTATTGATGGAAGTAATCATCAGAAAATAACAATGAGCACCAATTTTTAAAAGAATATTGGGTGCATTAGAGAGGAGATTTGGGGATAACTGACAAAATTTCAAATCTAGACCCATACAACATTGGAATGGATTGTCCCAAGAGAAGTCTTAAGACTGGATGACCACTTGTCGGATATGTCCTATTCACACTTCCAGTACAGGTTAGACTAGATGACCTTACAGGCCTTTTCTAACCCTGAGATTTGATGAAACAGAACAATCCTTTTTAGAGATAGTAAGGTTCCGTTCATTACATTGCATGGAATCAGCAATATCCAACCAGTCAGTATCAGCAAGAATTTATTACTTACTATGGGTCTTAATGCTGAGATTACAGTCTAATTACAAGCTTTCACTTTGTGAAATAACACCCAAAACTCCAACTCTGCTTTAATTCAGAGCAGCGTTCACAGGAAGTCTTGGCCCATCCATTTCCAAGAAGTAAAAGGCCAAACAGATGTCAGATAGTGTAGGATTAAAGATTATATCAATGTTTTCTATTAAATATTGCATTCTATAATGAAAAGGCTTGCTCTCGCTCTCTCTCTCTCTCTGTCTCTCTCCCTCTCTCTCTCTCCTGTCCTCCTCCTCATCCCTCTTCCTCTTCTGTCCCCCGCCTCCTCCTTCTCTTTCTTCTTCTCTACCCTTTTTTCCTGTCTTTGCCCTTCTCCCCTTTCATTTCTCCCTCTTCCTTCCTCTTATCTTCCCTCCTTTCTTCCTCCTTGGGAATAATGAACAGGAATTAATTTTTCCTAAGAAAAGTAGTTATTACATTGATGAAGTGGTGGTGGAACACTCTCACAGAGAATAATTAAGAGAAAGGGGAACAGAAAAAGGAGATAGAGATGAGAACTGTAAGGGAGAGGGCATATTTTTCTTCTCTTCATTCATTATCCCTCAACAATATGAGAGCAATGATTCTGTGGTGAAGAATACATAAGTTATGAGGTCAAATAAAGTCCTGTAGTTTAGTTCCACTGTAATCTATGTCTTGTAATCAGCTGCCAGTACCAGACACTGAATGAGCCAGCCCAACCTGAGCCAACCCTGTACCCAGTTGTGTGTATATCCCAGTGTCTTCTGATCCTTCTTATCTTCACTTATTTTCCTAGAATAGCTTCTGTTTCCTCTTTGCGAAACCTGAATAGAGCATATCTTACTTGAAATTGATGGACGTATTACTTGATATCTTACTTGAAATATGAATGTGTGCCTGACTTATTTGGCTTTAGGCAAACTTTTATGCGAGTAGGTGGCACATTGGATAGCATGCTAGGTCTAGAGTCAGGAAGACCTGAGTTCAAATCCAGCCTCAGACAATTACTACTGTGTGACCCTGGACAAGTCACTTAACTCTGTTGGCCTCAGTTTAGTCATCTGTAAAATGAACTGGAGAAAGAAATGAAAAATCATTCTAGTAACTTTGTCAAGAGAACCCCAAAGGGGATCACGAAGAGTTGGACACGACTGAAACAACTGATCAACAAAATTTTTTTGCAAATTGGCTTTAGATAAAGTAATAATTAAACAAATTGGCCCCCATCCAATACTTACCAATTCATCTCTTCCCTCTTGTTACTTGAATGAATGGATCCTATCTGGTTACCAGATTAGCAAGCTGTACCAATGGATCAGTGGTGCTGAGTGGTATTCTTGAACAATTTTGGGGGGTACAGGGATGTTATTCATTTCCATACATGTCCTGACAAGTAGGCTGACTCAAATTAAAGGACTTCCCACTCTGATTGGATTTGGAGTTCCAAATTTGCATATAGCAATGCAACTCTAGTCAACTGCTTTAGCTCTCTCTGGGTCTCAAGTTCCTCATCTATAAAGTTAAAAGGTTATAATCTATGGTATCTAGCTTCAATTCCAGTTCTAGAATTCTTTGATTTTTGTCATTCCTGGGGCAGGAGGGGAGTCCCATGTGGCAGATGTAATGTTAATGGGATTTAAGATCTTCCCTGCCCATTAAGAGGCCTCTGTGGAGCCTCTTAAAGGAAGTTTGCTTAAGTGAGGCTTGCTTGTTAGGAAGGCTTTCACACCTTTTGTTAATTTCTAATTATGCACTAAGTTATGAGGGTTGTGATGCCCTCTGGCCCTGAAAAGGGTATATATACTCTATGGTTAGCATTTTGCTTTGTGGCTCACTCGTTGGAAGAGTGTTCTTGTGATTTGGCCAGATGAGACTCTAACTAGCCATTAAGGAGTCCCCTGGCTTTGAAAACCCAGATATTGGTGTTTCTCTCGCTCTGGTAACTATGTATGTATTGTCTTGGTTAGACTGTTGGATCTGTATGTTGATCTGTGCTAATTTCTTAGACAGAAGCCCTACCTGTTGGTCTTTGTTCTATTTTGCTTATATTTTCTCCATTTTCTTTGTTTCGATTTTCTTTGAAGTTCAGGGTGCTGATTTTTCGCCTGAACTAATGAATGTGATTAAAAAGATTGTTGATCCCTTGAACAGCTATCTTTCCTAGTAAAACAGATCTAAGAATCTGTACTAGCAGTCATCCTGGGTATGCCAGTGTGGTTGCTGCTACAGTGGGAAAAGGTGATGAATTTGGATTCAAGGGATATGGATTCAAATCCTTGCTCTGTCACTTACCTGTGTAACCTCAGGCAAGTAATTTTGCCTTTTTAGGCCTCAGTTTCCTCATCTGTAAAATGAATGCATTGGAATAAGTTCCCTTCCATCTATATGGTTATGATTCTAGACCAGCAGCAGATGAAGATAGCTAAGGCCACAAAAAATTGGAGTATTCTGGAGCTAGCTATGGCAGAAATGTGTAGTTAGGAGAGAAAATGAGGATTGTAAGAGGTAGGGAATGAAATTCACATTCAAGCAATGGGGCAAGAAGCTAATCTATTCATCTGAGGCAATGATCCAACGTCCACACAGAAGGAAGACAAGAAAAGGGCTTGAATGAAGGTATCCACAGGCCATCAAAGATCATGCTCCCCCCAAAATGTGAAAGAGTACAAAGAGAGGTAGTCAGGGTATGGAAATAGAGATTAAGTAGAACAACATTGTCATGCATAGATATTAATTTGCCAACAGATCACAGAAAAGACGCTGTCCTCCCTGACCCACTGTATGTCACCCTTGTCCACACATAACTCTTAAAAATTTATTCCAAGTGATTACATCCTAACACTTCTATAATTATGTTATTCTTCTTAATTTGAGAGCAGGAGGGGCAGCATAGCATAGTGGAGAAAGAACTTTCCTTCCTGCAATCAAAAAGACCTACACTCAAATCCTGCCTCTGACATATACTAGCTATGTGACCCTGGGCAGATAACTGAACTTCACTGCTTGAGGCAGATTTCTAACACTATAAATGCAGAAAAGTTGCCAACTAGCCCAGGAAAATTGAGTTTCCTCACCTAGGAGTTTATTATATAGATCAAATAACAATTCTAGTCTATAACCCTAATCTAAGAGCAGTAATATATCTTCTAAGAAGATTGAAATTGGGCTCCCTAAAATCTGGTTCTTTATCACAAGAGGAATTTGGATCATCAGGATGCTCCCCTAAATTCTAGTAAAATCTTTGGAATCTTTGTCAAGAGTTTCATCTGGGCCAAGGCACCCTTATGCCATGGTCCCCTTCTCACTATCCAGAAGACTAACTTCATTATTCAAGCTTATATTTCCTAAATAATTCAGACTTCACCTGGCATTCTATGCTACTCACACACTTTGGAAAGAATATCTTCCTAGGCTGAATGACTCCTCCACTGCTGGGTAATTAAATAATCATTTAATCTTTGTAGAGTTTTGTACTACATGGTAGAGAAGATGCAGGAAATGTTGGAGTGAAGATGAAGAAAGATAAAGGAGTTTATATCTAATGGACTTGATTTTTCAATGAAGAAGGTGAGGTAATCTCAAAAGACTTTGAACAGGGTCAAGGCAATTGGGAATTTGAGAAAGAAAAGGATTGGAATAATAGCTAAAAATGTGATTGGGGCTCAAGAGATGTATGGTAAGCCTTGAATCTAGATCGATTATCTAATAATCATTTTTTTCTAAAGGCATTTCACATAAAACCAATTGGCCTAAGGCCAATTTGACCAAAGCCGAATTTATAAAAATTAACATTTTAAGTAACATGGATATGTTAAGGACCTAGGAATACATTGAGCAAAATTCCTATTTTGGCCCTTCAACTCAGATCATAATCTTTATATAACTAATAGGACAAGAGTTCTTAACCTTCTTGTTCCATAGACCACTTTGGTAGTCTAGTGAGTACTATCAACCTTTTCTCAGGAAAAAAAAAAAGGTTTTTAAATGTAGAAAGCAAGTTACATAGGATTAGAAAGAAAATCAATTCTATTGAAAAACAGTTATCAATTTTTTTAAAAAGTTCACAAACCCCAAGTAAAGAAATTCTGTATTAGGGGTGGCTAGGTGGCACAGTGAATAGAGCACTGGCCCTGGAGTCAGAAGGACCTGAGTTCAAATCTGAACTCAGACACTTAACACTTACTAACCGTGTGACCTTGGGCAAGTCACTTAACCCCAATTGCCCTGCCTTCCCCCTGAAGAAAAAAAAGTTAAGAAATTCTGTGTTAGTGAACCTGAGACTCAAAAGCCTGAGACTTGAAGAGCATAAACAACTGGTTCATAATCATAACCAGCTAATATGTCTCAGAATTGCGATTTAAACCTAGCTTTTTTTTTTACTTTAAGCCTAACACTCTATTCTCTATAGCCACTTCTCATTTTCTTTTTGTACCTCAAATCATCCTTTTCCTGTCTCTTTTTTTCATTCTTTCTAATTCTCAAGAGACAGTCTATGGCCCCTTTCTCTAACTATACTTTCTCTCTTTGCAATCTCATTTATTCCTATAGCTTTAATTTTCATTTCCATGGAAATAACTTTATTTCTAATCATAATTTATTGATCAAATCTATTTTTAAAAGAATATATTCAATTTAAAAGAATTTCTTGTTCACTTATTTTGTTACCTCATTTTCAATTTAATCTCTTCTCCTTCCCTTACACAGAGAGCCATCCTTTGTAATGAATAAAACAGAAATAGAAAAAAGTCATTCAGTCCAACCAACATATAAACTATGTCTAAAACTAGGAATAATACTCTACTTTAGCCTCCACATCTCTGTAGATGATTTTCAAATATATATCTCTAGTTGTGACCTTTGTTTTAAGGTTCAGGACCTAATCTCCACCTAGAAGCAAAATAATTCCATTTGTATGTCCCACCATTTCCTCAAACATAACATATCTAAACCAAGGTCATTTTGATTCTTTCTTCCCTCTAATCCTTATGTTGAATCAGTTACCAAATCATTCACACATTGTTTCATTCATTCATTGATTATGGCATTTAATGTAAACATTCTAAAACAATTACTGCTCTATACACTGAGAGAAATACATATAGAAGGGAAGACATATGCTCTTACCTGACTTATGGTCCTACAGAAGGATCAGACAAGGAGATAATAATATATAATATTACATAGAGAACTGAAAAAAACAAAATAATAGTTAGCACCATTTATATAGTTACTTTAAGTTACTTTGATCCTCTTAAAAGCTTTGGGAAATAGTTATTTATGAAGTATTCTCTGTATTTTATAGATGAAGAAAATGATTCTGAGATATATAAAGTAATTTTCCCAGGGTCACACAGCTAGTGTCTGAGGAAGGATTCAAAAACAGGTCTTCCTAACTCTGAATCTAATGCTCTAGCCACTGTGCCATGTGGGAGAAACTCACTAACAACCTGTGGTATCAGAAAAAGTTTCATAACACAGGTGGCATTTGATTTTTATCTTTATACGATGTATAGGACAAATGAGGGAAAGAGGAGATTTCAGGTTTAAAAAGCAGCATAAGCAAAGGTACAAAGTTAGGATAGCACAGGGCATGTTCTGCAGGCAGAGTAGTTGAGTTTGCCTGGAGTATAGTTTGTAAAGTAGAGTCACATCCAAATTATCTGAGTCTTGATCCAGAGTTCTTCCAAATGCACAGAGTATTTTTTATTCCTGGTGGGGCAAGCATACAAGAGATTTTCTATGTGCGGTTGGAGATGTGTGGCTAGAAAACAAAAGAGGTTGAGACAGGAGAATCATCTGTATAAATGTTGGAGCTGAACCCATGGGAGTGATTATAATTGCCAACAGAGGAGAAGAGCAAAAATAGGCAAGAGTAGTATGTATTTAATAAAAAAAAAACAGGCAGCTAGGTGGCTCATTGAATGTAGTCCTGAGCCTGGAGTCAGGAAGCTCTGAGTTCAAGTCTGTTCTCTCACACTTACTAGTTTGTGACCCTAGGCAAGTCACTTAATCCTATTTGCCTAAATTTTCTCATCTGTAAAATGATCTGGAGAAGGAAATGACAAACAACCCCCAATATCTCTGCCAAGAAAACCCCAAATGGGATCATGAAGAGTCAGACGTGACTGAACAACAGCCTAGTAAGTTTTTTGAGTGATTCATGGAATGAATGAATGGATGGATGCCTGCATGATCATATGTATTCAATACTTTTCTGGTCTATCAGTCTAGTAAGCCTGTCAAAAGAAAGACATTTGGTTAGACTGACAAGACTTCTTCTTGAACCCATAACATACCCCATCAATTTCTTCTTACTTTTCTTGGTATTTATAAACTATCTGATTAAAATTGAAATCATCAAACCAATGAAATCCTTCCTTAAGTGTGTTGTCCAGAACTTAACACAGTAATTCAGATGAGGTCTGCTTAGGAGCAAGTACAGTAGGACTATCCACTTTCATGTTCTATACCTTATTCCTTTCTTAATACAGCCCAACATTGTATGTTAATCTTTTTTTGACTGCAATATCACACAATTAACTCATATTGGTCTTGCAGTATATTAAAACCATTTGGGTCTTTTTGACATGAACTTTTCTCTAACCATTTCCCATTATGTACATCTGAAGTTGATTTTTAAACCACATTATAGGAATGTACATTTATCTCTATTACATGTCAGCTTATGAGATTCAGCCTATTATTCTAGTTTATCAAAATAATTTTGAATTCTGTCATCTAATGTTTTAGCTTCTCCCTCAGCTTTCTCTAATTTTTAAATATGATGTATGATATCTATGCTCTTATCCAAGTCATTAATAAAAAGGATGTTCAATAGCACAGGGACAAAGATAGTCAGAGGATCTCTAGTAGAGATATCATAATAGCAATGTTTATTCTGCCTAGTGTCAGCCGAGAAGGAGGGGTGAAGGAGGAGGAGGAGGAGAAGAAGGAGAAGAACAAGAACAAGAACAAGAAGGAGGAGGAGGAGAAGAAG
>JAQQSV010022746.1:0-10517 GCA_028646515.1 Pseudochirops corinnae
GTTATTTATTTTTAACATGTACTTTTTAAAACTTAAAGTTCTGAAATCTCTTTCTTCTTCATCATAAAGAAGGAAAGCAACATGACATCCAATTAGACATGTGAAACAATGCAAAACATATTTCCATATTATCCATGGTGCAAAAAGAAATGAATAAATAAGAAAAATAAAATGCTCAAGCATCACTAACCTCACTTCCTATTTCTTCCTCATTTTCTTTCTAGAGTGGTTCTTTTATGTGAGACAATGTTCCTCACTCTTCCTTTCCCTTCCCCCTTCTCCATGTGCGTCCCTCTTTCTCACCCCTTCATTTTTTTTTTTTTGAGATTGTCCCAATATAACAGACTCACACCTATGTTCCCTGTCTATATAGACTTCTTATAACTGTCCTAATACAGATAAAGTTCTCAGGAGTTACACATATCATCTTCCCATGTAGCAATGTAAACAGTTTAACATTATTAAGTGTCCTATGATTTCTTTTCTATGTTTACCTTTTTATATTTCTCTTGAGTCTTGTGTTTGAATGTCAAATTTTCTATTTAATTCTGGTCTTTTCATCAGGAATGCTGAAAGTTCTCTATTTCATTGAATATCCATTTTCTTCCCGAAGGATTATAGTCAGTTTTGCTTGGTAAATTATTCTTGATTGCAATCCTAGTTCCTTTGCCTTCTGGAATATCATATTCTAATTCCTCTACTCTTTTAAGGTGGAAACTGCTAAATCTTGTGTAATCCTGACTGTGGATCAATGATATTTGAATTGTTTCTTTTTGGCTGCTTGCAGTATTTTCTCCTTGTCCTGGGAACTCTGATATTTGGCTATCATATTGGTGGGAATTTTTGTTTTGGGAACTCTTTGAGGAGGTGATTGGTGAATTCTTTGAATTTCTATTTTACTCTCTGGTTTTAAAAATCAAGGTACCTTTCACTGAAAACTTCTTGAAATATGGTTTCCTTGCTTTTTTTTTTTAATCATGGTTTTCAGGTAGTAAAATAATATTTAAATTATGTCTCAATCTATTTTCCAGGTCAATTGTTTTGCCAATGAGACAGTTCACATTTCCTTCTATTTTATTTATTATTTTGATTTTGTTTTATTGTTTCTCAATATTTTATGGTGTCATTAGCTTCCACTTACCCAATTCCAGTTTTTAAGGAATTATTTTCTTCAGTAAGCTTTTGCTTCTCTTTTTCCATTTGGTCAGGTCATTTTTTTTAAGGAGTTCTTTTGTGCATTTTTTATGAAGCTATTCATTCTCTTTTCATAATTTTTTGCATCATTGTAATTTCTTTTCTCATATTTTCTTCTACTACTATTAGCTCCTTCATTAACTTTTCTCAGAATTCTTATTTGGCTTGCGTCAAATTCACTTTTTTCTCCCTTTGGGGCTTTGCTGGTACCTGTTTTAATAATGTTAACTTCTTCTGAGTTTGTGTCGATCTTCACTGTCACCAGAGTAGCTTTTCATAGTCTAGTATTCCTTTGTTGTTGTTTGCTCATTTTTACAGCTAATCTTTTGACTTTGAATTTTATCTTAAAGTTAGGCTCTTCCCCCATGGGGCAAGGGAGGAAATTGTCTCAAACTTCAGGTTCTTTCACAGTGCTATTTTCAGAACTAATTCTGGGGTCTGTAAGTTTTTTTGTATCTAAAGTGGTGTGGCCTGGGGAGCAGTGTGGTCACTGTTTTCTTGGTCTGCATTCTGGTCTTCATCCAGGAAGGACCCCTGATACCCTGTAGCTGCAAGAAGCAGCATTCTTCTCGGCCTTTGAAATGTGATCAGGACCCCTACTCCCCTACAGTCAAAAGTACTTATGCTTCTTTCTGTCCTGGAACCTCTTTGGGTAAAGGGTTCCAGAAGCTGTTGCTGTAGCTGCTATAGCAGTCACCTCTAGTGTTGCTTCTGCCTACACCCAGACCAACCTGCACCCTAGTGATTTGATGTGTTATTTCAATGTTGCTTGAAAGGGAATGTTGGGAGAGTTCAGTTGGGTTGCTACCTCAACTCTGCTGTCGTGACTCCACCCCAAAAGAAATAATATTTAGGAAAAAAAGACATATATTGTACAGAATGAATATCAGAATCTAAAACAAATTCACTGAATCCAGCAACTTTTAAAAACAAGAAATTCAGTTATGCTCTCATCTAAAAATAAAAATTTCTAATACAAAGAAAGATAGAGAAACTACATTATGGTTTAAGATATGATAGACAATGAAAAAAAGAATCATCATGGTATGTAAATCCTTGAAGGAAAAAACTAACTAAACTGAAAAAGAAAGACAAGGGAAGTTTTGTGTGTAGGGGAAGAGAGAGAGATATGTATTTGAAAATTAACATGATATGGAAAGATAGGCCTATGTAGATAAAAGTTACAAAACATGTCTTAAAGAAACAAAGGATAAATGAAATAATAGGATATATATTCATTACTTGACTATGCAATTTCAGAGATAAGAACAACAATAATACAAAAAATAATTTATAGATTTAGTGCTGTGCAAACCAAATTACCAAGCAAATTGGGAATGAATGGGAAATAATATTTCTAGACTGCAAACTATAAAGTAATCATCAAAATTATTTGTTATTTGTTGAAAATTTAAAAAAAAAAACAACTGAAAATGTCTATATAAATCTACATAACAGATTACATAAAGAACTGACAGCTCAATAAGATGGTAATTGATCAGCTTGGGGATCTAGATAGCTTGAGAAAGAACCATCTATTAAGACTAAAAACATTCTGGGAACACTAGAAAGTAATTTGGCAGAAATTAGGTTTAGAACAACAACTTAGACCATATATCACAATAGGCTCACGATGGATATAGAAACTAATAAAGATTACATCATTAAAAAAGAGAAAGAGAACCAGATCTCACACATTTCAAAGCCTGGTAAGCAAAGAATTATTAATGAAATAAGTGATTGAGGCAATCACAAAAGATAAAATAGATGATGTTTAATGACATGAAATTTACATAAACTAAATTAATGCACCTAGGTTAAAAAAGGAAGTGATTTTTGGTAGATTTTTTTTTTGCATGAAATGGTCAGTTAATTACATTTTGTACAAGACATACTAAATATCTAATAGAGAGACATCAGTACCCAAAAACACTGACCAGTAGCTAAATGGTCAAAGAATATGAACAACCTGTTCACTAAAGAATTGTAATCGTTAAGAACCAAGGACAATAAAAATTGCTCCAATTTGCTAATAACAAGAGAAATGCAAATTGAAAAACTCTGAGGTTTCACCTCATAGCCAGAAAGTGGTCAAATATGGAAAAAGATAGAAGTAGGCCAGTAGGAAGAATTGTGGGAAAACAGGAATGCTCTTATGCTTTTAGTGGGACTGTGAGTTTGAAAGCAATCTGGAATTGTGCTACTGAAGAAAGTGATTAAAATGTTCATATGCTTTGATATATAGATCCTATCCTTAGGGCCATACCCCAAGAAAGTAAATCATAAAAAGAAAGTTTCACATGCCAACAAATTTAAAGAAATATTTTTGTAGTATCAAAGACTGGGAACAAATTAGAAGTCCATCTATTAATAAATTGATATATAAATTGTGGTCTGTGAATATAAGAGAGCATTATTATACTGTAAAAATTATGAAAAATTAATACAAAAAAGCCTGAGGAATATGTAAATTGATGCAATATGAACTAGGAAAATAATATACATAATGACTACAACAATGTAAAATAGGAAAGAGCGGAAAGAACAAAACAGAAACTAATTGATGTGAAATTATAATTTGCTAATTTGGCTCTGGAGAAAAGAAATTAAAATGCACCTGCCTCCTTTCTTTGCTGAAGTGGACTACAAGTATAGAGTAATGTGTATAATATCAGATTTAGTTCATGTATTGCCTAGGTTTTCTGAGGTTTTTTTTCCTATAAAGAATGGTTCTTTGGGATGGGGAAAAAAGAGAAATATAGTCAGTTCTGCTATAATACAACATATGTATGCCTAAAGAGCATTACGCTATGCAAAATAACATCATAAAAACCACAATGCTTATGGAGGAACTGGGGTTATGGCACAACAGTCAAAAGCTTCATCAGCAACACATTAAAGGGGAAAAAAAGATAAGAACCTAATAAAAATAGTAGCACAGTTTTATAAATGTTAAATGGTTAGGAAATATATAAATACGACAAATAGTGTCAGCCTTAAGGCCCTGGTCAAGAGAGTAGCATAGGTGGATTGCAACTTCAGCAGTGGGCCTAAGAAGGGGCAGGGACTAGTGGGGTAGGAAATCTGGAGAACAAAGGTTATGGACCAACTCTCATATACCTACAGCTCCTATCACACCAGAATTAAAGTTCACAATTATAAAAGAAAATTAAAACACAACTTCATAGGATAACACAGAGTAAACAGGTAGCTGATAGAGTTTGTGGTGTGTGCTTGTGTGCATTTCACCATAGCTTGGTTCAAGTCTGGTAAAGTTTTCTGCATTCTAGTCATTGTCAAGTTGTTCCTTAAAATATCAAATGACATTGGAGCAAATCTGGGCTTTCAAAAAAAAGTTAGAGTAGAATTGACAATTGCCAAATGTAGGTGAGGCCAAAACAAAGGAAATCAATACATCTAAAATAAAACAAAAAAAGTAAATGCATTAACAAAACAAACAAAATTCAACAACAAAAATTAAATGCATCTATACACTGGACTAGTTACCAGGGGAGATATAACCATACCCCATTCCTCCCTAATACACACACACACACACACACACACACACACACACACACACGCCATTACTAATTGTCTCAGTTAAACTACAGTTTTGGTTACAGAACCTCAGAGAAGAATTAGGGCTGTTACAGAAATGTTGTAAGTGAAAGATAGATTACTAGAGAGTCAGTCTTGTAAAGGTAAAACCTCCAAACAA
The DNA here is from genome assembly GCA_028646515.1 of Pseudochirops corinnae. Taxonomy (NCBI): domain Eukaryota; kingdom Metazoa; phylum Chordata; class Mammalia; order Diprotodontia; family Pseudocheiridae; genus Pseudochirops; species Pseudochirops corinnae. The sequence goes on from JAQQSV010022746.1 coordinate 4,916, forward strand.
ATTTTTACAAAAATAATATGGTTGTGCATTCTAGGGAAGCCTAAATATAATAATAGACCAAAGGTCTAGAGTCCTAACCCATCATGTTACCAGAGGGACCCAGGAGGTTTATAGTGTCAGTTCAGTGGGATGGGGAATGAGAACTCAAGGATAATAAAGAATACAACGAAAAATAAAATAGGAAAATAGGCTAAAAATGCCCTTCCCAAGAATTCTCTGATGTCTAGTTTATAATCTAGATAGAAATTACAATCCAGATGAGTTTGGACATTGCTTTTAAGCAGCAACAAAAACAAAATCTATTTCCCGTGGTTGGGAAAGGTGCAATCTACCTCCCCAAAGAAACTGGGATGGGTAGAAAATGTTGAGCCTTCAGGCAACATGTGGGCTTGGGAAAGAGGGGAGATGATCTGAATTAGAATTTTGGGGATCTAGGAGCTAGTTCCCTGAATTCTTCCAATTCTTCAAGAAGCTGAACTACCAAGGAAAGACTGAGCTGAATTTTGCAGAAAGTGGGATTAAAGCTGACAAAGCTTCAAAATTCCTTTTAGGGTTTGCTTTTGTTTTGTATGTTCTCTTTTCCTTTGTGTTGGTGCCTTTTGGTTTATTGATGGGGCATTTGTACCTTCGGGAAGACCCTTAAATGGTTTCCTCACAACATCATGGGAAATATTTATAATCTCTGAACGTTTTTTAACAAGTGAAGAACAAAGCCTTCAAGTAAGCAGAATGAAGATAAGCTAGACTCGTCCCCAGAATGTGATAAATGGCATTATTATTGTTGTTGTTGTTATCATAGTAGTAGTAGGGAAAATATCAACTTTAGTGTTAGAATGTGTTAATAACATTATGGTTAAATAATGCCATTGGAAGCACAATTTTATGGGATATGCCTCTCCAAAGATAAAGACTGAATTCCTGCCTGCAGGAAGCTTATAACACAGTGATGTTAATAAGATTCAGGATACCAATTAATTAAAATGTGAATAAGACTATAAAGTGCTCTCAAATAAGATAAAGATATCCAGCTGAGGGAAGTGTAAAGAGTAAGGGAGGCTTCATGAAGGCACTATTTGATCTGAATATTAAAAAATGACTTAGGATGTCTATCAAAAAGCAGTAAGCATTTAATGTGAGTAGAGGCTGCCTCTGCTCTTAATTCAAGTTTTCTAGTACAGCTTCAACTTTCCCCCTGTTCTTTATAAAAGCTATTGATATCTTTTGGTTATGCATTGCTTTTTTTTTTTCCCCAAAACGTATTCCTCTCTTCCCTCCTCTTTCTAGAGAGTCATTACTTCTAACAATGAATAAAAGAGAGAGAGAGAGAGAAATACTATCCATAAAATTAATACGTCCACAATCTGACAGCGTATGAATGCCCCACCCCTGAAGTCCTACCATCACCCCTACCACTACCACAACAAAGAAGAGAGAGACACAGCTGGTGGCATAGAAGACTTGGCCTGGAATCAGGAAGACCTGAGTTCAAACCCAGTCTCAGACACTTGCTAGTGGTGTGACCTCAGGCAAGTCACTTTCCCTTTGTCTGTGTCAGTTTCTCCCTACAGTAAAATGGAGATACCAATAGCACCTACCTTCCAGGAGAAAATAAGATAATATATGTAAATGTGCTTAGTATGATTTCTGACACAGAGTATGCTCTATATAAATGTTTATTCCCTTCTCTGTATTTCAAAGCAAAGCTTGATTATTAAAATTACATGATAACTTTTTTATTTTTTTTTGTTCTTTCCATTGACATTGCTGTCATCTTTCTGTATCTTTTCCTGTTTCTCCTTATCTCAGTTTATATAAGTCTCCCTACAATTCTGTGTCTTCTTCATATGCCTCCTTTGTTATGACACAATGATATTCCATCACATTCCTATACCATTGTTTTTAGCCACGCTCTAATCAATGGGCATCTACTTTGTTACCAATTTTTTCTTCCTACTAGAAAATCACTACTAATACTATCTTTACAGAAAGTGGGTCTGGTACAGAGATTTTAATGACTTACTGGCTATTGCCTGGCCTTGCTCTCCCCAAGCAAAGCTAATCTCCCCCTAAACATTTTATTGGTACCCCTAAGGGGTTGGGTTGGCTCTTCTGTAATGGTATTGGTTTAAGCCCTTATTCCAGTGTGTTCTCCCCAATGCTAACCACCATTGACCAGTGACTCAGTTCTTTTTAATCAATTTGCATTTTTCTGTGGATATTTACTTCACAGATACAGCAAAAAGAAAAGTATCAACTTTATCTCACAACATTCTAGGGGCACCCTCTCATCTTCACTGCCATAGTCTGAGAAAAATATGCTCAGACATGAGATGGTGCCATCAAGTTCGTGTCCAAATGAGACATTGCTACCAGATATTTCCTCACCTCAGCCCTTCTTCACTGAGTGAAGTCCTTGCTCTTCAAGGCCTCAAAGCTGTACTAGTTGGCTACAAACAGTAAGACAGACTATATGCCTACATCATCTAGGACCTCACTCTCTGGAACTTTCAAAACTCAGAAGGTTGTAGCCTCCAATCTCCTTTATTAAGAGGCTAACAGTAATAATAAAAATGCAGGTGGAAAGGTCCACTTATGTCACCAGACTGGAAGCATCATACCAAAAGAGCAGAATAGTCTATTGGAGCCATATGAAAGCACTTAAATGCCATACAACAGTCTACCTCTTCCTCATGTAGCTAGCAGACCAAAGTCAGTTATCAAATGTCTACACATTCTCCAAATTTCACATGGGTATTTCATCAAAGCACTCCAATCACACACATAAATCTGGAATTCATTGGCCAGTTCTCTACTATATAAGCGTAATTCTAAATTCTTTTTTAAAAAAGTTTCCCATAGTACTTACTTGGTAGAACCACCGAAAAAAAGTTCCAGAATGTGAGTAGAGGCTGCCTCTGCTTTTAATTTGTCTTGAATTTGGATTGAAGATTGTATCAATTCTCATGAACTAGGATGGGGATATAGACACAATATGAGGGTAGAGTAAGCTATACAGATCTGTAAAAGGACAGAGCTGCCAGATGGAGCAATGGTTACTAGGGTGAACTAGAACTAATTAGCACAAGAGCCATGAATGAAAGTGGATGACAAAGCCAGGAGCAAGATTATGAGAACAATGGCAGACATACAAGGAGACTATATGGAATGACCTAATCATGACATGATGATACAAGAACAACACACATATATCTTTCTTTTTTTTAATTTACTTTTAGTTTACAAGATTCAGTTCCACAATCCCTTGAGTTTCAGATTTTGTCCCCTCTCTTCTCCCCCCCCCCCACCATGGTGGCATGCAGTCATGAATAGGATCTGCAAATAATTTCACATTGTACAAAAGTCTGGTTGTATAGAAGGGTTGTAACCAATGAGTGATCACTGGGAAAAAAAGAAGCAAAACCAAACATGAAAAAGAACGACAGCATGTATTGCTTCAGTCTCCATTTAAACTCTAGTCTTTCTAGATCTTTCTCTGAATGTAGATATCTCCTTCCATCCTGACACTTGTAGAGTTGTCTTATAGCTGTGTGTTGTTGAGGAGAGTCCAGTTTATCAAGGCTGGTCATTACACATACGATGTGTTTGTGATTGTGTACAAATTTTTCCTGGTTCTGCTCTTCTCACTTAGCATCAATTTGTATAAGCCTCTCCAGGTAATTATGAAGTCCATCTCCTTCCCATTTCTTATAGGACAATAGTATTCCATTACATTCATAGACCATAACTTGTTCAGCCATTCCCCAATTGATAGGCATCTCCTATATTTCCAGTTTTTTGACACATACATCTTTCTGTCGGTCTATCTGTCTGTCTGTCTGTAGATATATATATTCATATATGTACGTGGCATTGGGAAGGTAATAAAGTCCAGGGGGGGAGCAAGGATGTCTCCCATAAAAAATGTAAAATGTAAAAATGTAATAGACTAAGTTAAATATTCACCAAATCTATCTGATATTTAAGATCATAGGATTAAGAACGAGAAGGGGATGTAGAGATAAAATAATCCAAACTCTTCATTTTGTAGTTGAGGAGAAGGAGGTTCTATAAAGTAAAAGAAGCTTCTTTTCTCTCTTTTTATGTGTGTATATGTATACATATGTATGTATGTGTATGTATATGTACGTGTATAAACATGTGTATATATGTGTGTTGTTACCTATTGTGTGTGTTTTAGCAGTTATCCATCCTGATGTATTGTCTTGCCTCTTCCACTAAAACTAAAGGGGAAAAACTCAAAAGCAGCCAGCAGATACACTAAACTTCTCCACCAGATGAGTTGAAAGTAATTATGTTACCCTCCTTTTATGCCTGGGAATCAGGGGGATTAAGGGAATTCTGAGTATCACTCCCCTAAAAACATGAGAAGTAACAGCCATTTTGTTTATAGGTGTAGATCATGTTTATTATGCTTGAATTCCATGGGAAAAGTCGATAGACTGTGCTACTCTTTTAATTAAATGACTTTGACTTTTACATTTTAAATTCACTTCCCTTTTCTGTATGAACTGACTTAGAGATGTATTAGTGGGGACTTATGATTCCAAACAGATGATGAGCCAAAATCATACACTGAAGATGGGTCAAAGCAAGATTCCTATAAATCACATGGAAACCTGTGGATTACCCAGTGTTACAAGTGTTACTATCAAGAGAAAGTCTTTACTATCAAGAGATAAGTTTTTTTTTTAATTTTAGTGAAAGATTTTAAAGGGACACATTTCAGTTTTAGTTACATGTATGTGAAGATGATCTAACAAAACACCTAAATTTTCCATCACATTTTTTTCTTAATTTTTTTAAAGAAAAATGGATAAATCAGGGCCTGGCACTAAAAGTCCTTCTCAAGAAAACTAGGTAGGACAATTTGTCTGGCATTATTCTGGAAATGCAAACCTCTGCAAAGAAATCACAAAAAGAGAAAACACCTTTAACATCAGGTTTGGGGACTTGCCAATTATCCCTGTTGCCACTGAGATACAGTACAGTCTCAAGAGCTGTCTGTTCCATCTGAATCCTGGATTTAGCAGTTTCAATTCCAGGAATTAATGTTGGCCTTTCTCTTAGGACGTTAACAAGACAGTAATAAGAACTATAGCTTGTCATCAAGACAACCTCAAAGGCAGATCAACAAACACAAAGCAACTTCTGGTAGCACAGAAGCTGATCAGGGAAGGGATTTGATCTCTGTCTGAAAATATTTTGAAAATGAAGGGGTACCTACCCTCTAAGGTCCTTCTCAGATTTAAACTTATCATCTGTGATCCCTTTTATCTAAATCTAAAAGAACAAGTTAAATTTGAATGAAAGAAAGGAAGGAAGGAAGAAAGAAAGGAAGAAAGAAAGAAAGAAAGAAAGAAAGAAAGAAAGAAAGGAAGGAAGGAAGGAAGGAAGGAAGGAAGGAAGGAAGGAAGGAAGGAAGGAAGGAAGGAAAAAAGAAAGAAAGAAAGGAAGGAAGGAAGAAAGAGGAACTGTAGTGTCTCCTTCTGGCCCTGGCAGATCTACCAAGATCCATTGGTCTGTACTGGTTTCCTAGCTCTGGCAACCCCATCTCTTAGCACAGCACACACGGTCAATGAAA
>JAQQSV010022747.1:0-10517 GCA_028646515.1 Pseudochirops corinnae
CAGGCACTGAGTAGGGAGGTCCATCTTGACCTACTGGAAAGTCAGAGGGGTGATGGGGGAGGTTATAAGAGAGAGCAGATTCGGGGAGGGGGTATACAGTGGGATTGTTGTTTTGGGGTGGTGGGTAGGAGAAGGATGGGGAGAAAATTTGTAACTCAAAATTTCATGGAAATGAATGATGTAAACTAAAAATTAGTTATTTTTTAAAAAAAGTAAATTCTATGGTGCTCTCACACATGGAGGCAAGATGGGGTCTTATATACAGAAAGGTTGTGGGAGGTTATCTAGGGGTGGTCTAGAGGAGGAGCTTGGGTAGGATCTTTAGGAGAAGGTAATGAGGTCAGGTAACGGTTGATTTGGGTATAGATATTTTGATAGGCTCAAGGGTGGGAAGTAGATGGACAATGGAGGGCCAAGCTAGTAACAAAGATTTGGACAGAGCCACAATGAAAGACTTATGGCCTCATGCAAATGCCTCATCAAATGGGAAGATCCAGTCAGAGTTCCAGGGGGTTCCCAGAGCCTGCACCTCATCACAAGGACTCATAGAAAGTTCCAGCTGAGGAGGATCTTAGAGGTTTATATAGCCCAACCCCTTTATTTTATGTGTGTGTGTGTGTGTTTGTGTGTGTGTGTGTAATTGTAAGTATAAAAGAGAGACACAGAAAATGATAGACAGAGACAGACACACAGACAGACACACAGACTAATACCTACTCTGATGAGTTGCTGAAAGAGCCATGTCAAGTCAAGAAGCATTTGTTAAGTGATTATTCTGTACCAGACATTGTTCTAAGCCCTGGGGATACAAGAAGAGGCAAGAAGAGTTCCTGCCCTCAGGGAGGTTAGAGTCTAATGGGGAGGACATCATACAAACAACTACATACAAACAAGATTCATTAAGAATAAATTAGAGATAATCAATGGAGTGGAAGCACTAGTACTAAGGGGTATCATAAAAGAGTTCTTGGTAGAAGGTGAAATTTTAGCTGATATTTGATGAAAGCCATGAGGCATGGATGGGAAGGGAGAACTGCAGTGAGTCAGGGCATAGAATATCTTAGGAACTGAACAGTGAGGCACTGGATCACCGTGGAGATGAGTAAGGCATAAGAAGATTGGAAATGTAGGAAGAGGTCAGGTGATAAAGGGCTTTAAGAAGAAATTGAATTTTATATTGGGTTTTGGAGGTGGAAGGAATCCACTAGAGTTATCTGAATGGGGGTCTGTGTACAGACTTGCAAATTAGGAAAATTAGGTTGACAGTTGAGTGAGGATGGCTACAGAAGAGAGACTTGAAGTCTGGTAATCATGAGAAGGCTTTTTGCAATAATTCAAACTCAAAGTGTGACAAAGGTCAAAAGACTCTCAGCATTCCATACCCATCTCACCTGAAGTTATTTTGTAAAGTACAGAGGAAATTCTGGGGTAAAGTTAAAATAATTTCCTTACCACAATGCCTTTTAATCTCTTTTCCATTTGAGGAAGTGGAGTTCTGGGGAAATGTACCCCAACAAGGATGTGATATAATATTAGAACTAAAATAGATTTATGACTCTAAGTTACATGACGGATGAACTGAAAAGGAGACAAAGTGAACACAGTTTGGTCTAGAAAAGAGTTCAGAATTTAGCAGATAATGAAGGAATTAAAAAAAGAGGACTTAATAGAAGAATTCTCAGAAAAGGCCAAAAGACAGACTTGATCCTACCCTACACTTTTGTATTTTCTGATGCAGTCTTAGAAAAATTCAGGATTTTACTACTGTTGGCTGAAAATCTGACTGAGAAGGCAGAGGCAAACTTCATAGTTAGAGGCAGAGAGTTTAGACCAGAGCCTTCTCTACATGTGAAAGGTTTTCTAATCCCATCACCTCCAGAAGACTAAGTTTTTGGTGCCTCTGAAGGTACTACCTCATCTGAGAACTATAGTGGGGGAAACACAGAGACTAAAAGCTTTTTCTCTGCAGGAGAGAAGCTTATTAACCACACGACCTTCCAATGGATGACAGGATTGGCTAAAAAGAGCTGTAACCACAGCCTCCCCAGTGGATGTGATTTCAAGGTATTAGGTGGCCCTAAAAATAGCCAGAGGCAATGACCAGCTGGAACAGAAAGTCATGCCTGGTGGGGAGAAAACAATGTCTGTCAGGAACCAGGCACATTAGAGAGGAGCTTGATGACATCAGTAGAAGGTAATAGCTGTTTTTCAGTCTTGGGTGGAATGACTTGTCCTTCCATGTGTATCTTGATCTTCCGGTATGTGATTTTGTGTGTGTGTGTTTATGTGTGTGTATGCACGTGTGTGTATATCTTTGTATGTATGTATGCCCATCTGTTCACCATGTGTGAATGTCCCACAGAAAATTCATATAAATATCCACTTCTACCACTTAGTGTGTATGTATTCATGGGAGAATGAGTTCAAGGTTTATGGGGCAAATTTTATATCATTACTCTATTTATATGACTATTTAATTAAAATACCTCTGTTATTAAGTAAGTGTATTCCATGGCTGACTGCTAAAAGTAAAACATGCCAGTGGGGGCTTATGAGCTACAGTATGAAGATGAATTCAACTGATAAAGTGTCTAGAACCTGGAGTAGCTGACTGAGGCATCATCATTGCTCCATACAAATTAGCAAACAGAGGGGCAAGACTTTCCCAAGGTTACATAGAATCAGGACCAGAATCCAAGTCTACTACACCAGCTACTTCTGCAGCATCTAACACCCATACCAGACCTTGATCTGATGGGGTTTAGGTTCTGGGGACCCCCTTGAATCTTCCCACTTGATGAGGCATTTGCCTAAGGCCATAAGACTTTCATTATCCTAGGCCCAAATCTCTGTTACTCTTACCCTAGCCTAGCCCTCCATTGTCCATCTACTTCCCACCCTTGATTTTATGAAAATATCTATACCCAAATCTGCTACCCTTAAGCTAGCCTAGGCCTCCATTATCTGTCATCTCCAGGTAGCCTTTAGCTATTTCTCACCCATAATCTCATTCCTGTAGGCTGACCTCAGTTCCTCAAGATCCTCCTTAGACTCCTCCTCAAGACCCTCCCCAAATCCCTCATCTAGACCATCTCTAGATCCCTCCCCCATCTTTCTGCATATAGGATCCATCCTGCTTCCATGAAGGGGCTGAGATTCGATCTAGCCCTGACTCAGTCCATGTCAGATTGTTCTGCCCTGCTTGCCAATACAAGTGTCACAAATACTTAAGGCACCTTAAGAGTCTCCCCAATGTGGTGAATCTTTAATCAACTTTGTTTTACTTTGGCCGAGAGAAGGTTTGACTCAAATTCATTTGTTAGGACCCAGCATGTCAGTATTTTGGGGTCTTGAGCACCCCTAACTCCCAACCCTCAACAGATCCTTTACTACTTTATTTTGTCTATCAGTGTTTTTATATGTGTTAACCTTGGTTCCTAAACTATATGGTAAGATTTTTGAGGGCAGCGATTTATATCTCAGTCATTTATTAATGTAACACGTGCTTGTTCAACGTCTGTTTTGCACAGCTAGATGGTGCAATGGCTAGAATGCTGGACCTGGAGTCAGGAGGACCCAAACTCAAATCTGACCTCAGATACTTGTAAGCTATATGACCCTGGGCAAGTCATTGAACCTCTGTTTGCTTCATTTTCCTCGACTATAAAATGGGGGATAATAATAGCATCTATACTTCAGGGTTGTTGTGAGGCTCAAATGAGGTAATATCCGTAAAGCACTTAGCACAGTGCCTGGCACATAGTAGGCATTATGTAAGTGCGGGTTATTATTAATAATCGTTATTGTGCCATATCTTCTGCCAGAGCGGTGAGCACGCTGAGGATGGGATACTGAGTTGAATGGATATTTGATTTATGTCTCAGCCCCTGACACCATATTTAGCACTCAGGAAGTATTCAATAGATAAAAGGTGACTGATAACAAATGCTTAAAAATAATTTTTCAGCACTTCGTTACTAGTGAGGTTAAATGAGATGGAAGATATTTTCAGCACTTCTACGGAAAACCAATTCCATCATCTTGGGTTGACCTAAAGGCCAGGAAAACAGTGAGGAAACTAAATGTCAAATAGTCACCAGGACCCAGCCATGGAGTCAGGAGAGGTAGATTCATATCCCAGTTCTCTCAGACTTACTGGTTGTATGACTTTGGGTAAGTCACTTTGAGCTTTAATTTTCTCATCTTTAAAATGGTAATACCATGCAAGCTAACTACCTCACAGAATTGCTGTAGGGGAAAATGCCTTGTAAACCTAGAAGTGCTATATAAATAGTTATTACATTTTGTAATTGGCTGCTCTGACTTCTGCCTCAAGTGTCCTTCCAACCATATCCTTATCTCCTGCTATTTAAAGTTATAGTGGAAAAAGGATTTTTCATCGTGGGTTATGGACTTCACTTAGTATTCATTTGGAGCAGCAATGGAGCATGTTTCCCTGTTTATCTTTCTGGTTCATTCTGTCTCTGTCTGACCAGGCCCTCTCTGCCAAGAATGATTTATCATTATTCACATTAGTTTTCCTCTTCATTGAGGTCCTTTAGAATTTCTCTGGGGAGAGAAGAGAACCTTAAAAATCTAATGGAAAGTAAGGCTCTTCCATTAGTCCTACATGTCAGCAAAAGAATGGTACAAACATTGAAAAAAACCATAATTTTATCAGTATCTTTGGTTTTTATATCACTTTTAATTTTTAATATATCTCCCTCTCCCATCTCCTATTCATTTTAGCCACCTCTTGTAACAAAGATTCTTTTAAAAGTGGGGAAAAGCAGTTTGGTGGAATTGAACAACACATCAACCACTCCAGGCAACATATACAATAATCCATGTCTGTTGTCTCCTACTCCTTTAAAGAGGGGTTGGAGGGAGGCCACAACTATTTAAAAGGGGAGTATTCGAGGTATATCCTTTTCATTCCTTCCTCATTTCTGTTCTGTGTTTTCGTGGGGAGTTCGAAGGCAAAATTATCTCCCTTACTCGCTGTTAATTCTTCTGAGATTCAGCGTCTTGTGGGTATAGGCTCGGCTTATGGGAAATATATGCTCCCAAAGCCTGTTCCCATTCAGAGATTTAGCTCTGTGACAACTTTGCCTTGATTTTAGCTGTTTCTTGCTTGCTATGGTCCTGGGATGTGTGCATGGCTTTTCTTTCACCTATTAAAATCTGAACTAAAACAGATAAACAGCCTACTTTAGAATGGGGAGGAGTGATATTATTTCATGTAAATGTTATGTGGGGATGTGTGTACTTTGTTTTGCTCATGAAGGTTATGTATATTCACGTGGATCTGTCTGGATGTGGCTCATAGTGGGGCATGAATAGATGTCTCTAAGTGACCTCTGATTACTTTCTTCAAGGGAGACTTTGATTCCTGCCAGGAAAGGAGCAGTAGATTGGCCCCTTTGTTCTCCTACGAGAAAGGGTACCAGGCTAGAAATAAATGTATGTATGTATGCATATATATATACATATATGCATATATATGTATATATATATCCATCTTCCTAAATATGACTCGAGCTAAATAATTTTTAGGTTCAAGCTGAGCTCCTGATCACTATCCCTTAATGGGGAAGGAGTGCTCCAAGCTATTTATCCAAGGTAAGATTCCCTTTCCACCATATTCTAGTTACACAAAGACCCATAAATAGCAAATAAATCCATTTATCCAAACCAATACCAAATAGAAATCAGAGAATGCATACAAATGATGTTATACCAGATCATGCACAGAGAAAATGAGTTCTTCTATTGGGAATGAGTTCACCCAAAAGACTGTCCCCCACATCTCACCCAAGTGGAAATTCCCTAAAGTTTCTACTGTGGTAAGCGGGGGTTAAGGACATGATTGAGGTGTCAGCTCCTCAGCTTTTCTCCAGAGTCTTTCTCTTGCTCCAAGGATTTGAAGAGAGTCCAGAATCATGTGTCTGCTCTTCTGAAGCTGGAGCACACAGAGGACCAGAATCTTTCTTCTTCTAAGATCTCACCAACTTTGCTCCTCATGTAAGCATGGAGCATTGAATAATTAATCTCTATCGCTGAGGAGAGTCTTATGCACATGGTTTTTAAGGTTTATATAATAGTTATAATATTTGATCTTGTCAGGGTCGTCATTCTAGTAATGCATTTGCTACCTCTCCAAGCCTTCTCATTCTATTCTCATATATGTCTTTCCATATATTATCTGTTCAGGTTTCCAGTTGAAAGTCTTTCTCTAGGTTCAATGAATAGCAGCACTTCCTAGGCCATTGTTTTGCTTTCAATGCAGCCATTGCTCAGGGGAGAAACTGTTGTGCAGAAGAGACCTACCATCTTCTCCATCATTAACATGAGCAGGGGCATGACCAGGGGCAGCAGGCAAACTAGCCTAGTGAACAAAAAGACGATAGTGGCAAGCACCATGTGGGTAAAATCACTGCCACCATTTCCCCTCAGACCCTAGTGCTAGACCTAGGAGCTCTAGAAACAGCAGAGCTCTTCAGGCCACCAGCCCAGCTGTCCGACCATCACTCAGGAAAGAAACTCTTCTGGAGAAGAGGCCTGATATCCCCACCATTACTAATACTAATTGTTGACCAATTGCCACCTATGTGGAGTGCCCCTGAGACCGGCATCCCTACTTCCAGGCTGTCCTTGAAAACATTACTCAGAAGACCAACGTTTGTGGTGTTGTGAACTGAGGTACCTCGTGGCTCAGTGAATAGAGCACTGGGCCTGGAGTCAGGAAGACCTGAGCTCAAATCTGACCTCAAATACCTGCTAGTTGTATGACCCTGAGAATAATAATAGCACCTACCTCCCAGGGTTGTTGTGAGGATCAAATATTTGTATTTAGCATGGTGCCCGGCACATAGTAGTACTATTTACATTCTTTTTCCTCCCTTTCCTTTCTGGTAACTGCCTTTGCACATGCAGCTACCCTAGCCTCTTCAGCATTGGAAGCTACTGATGATTTTAGAACCTAACATTTTCACCACCCAAGTCCTTGGTACTTTGTAATGGTTCAGCATTAGAGTTTTATCAATGGGAATGACACTAGAGCAGATCCATGATTCACCATTGCCAATGATTCCTAAGGACTATGGAGTTTTTTCATCTGATTTGCTGCTAAAACCTCCTTTCTGTGTTTTCTCTGCCCCGTCTCCCCCATTAGAATGGGGAGCCTCTTGAAATTGGGGTTGTCTTAATTTTTCTGTGTACTCAGTACTTAGCAGAGGGCTTTGCACATAGTAAGCAATTAAGATATTTTTTTCATCCATTTATTTTAATGTCTTATGATTAGCATAGCATTCTGGGTATCTGTTATTTCTCCCTCTCCATGCATGGCTAGCCCACCTCTCTGTCTGGCCACATGTGGCCATTTGTGTATGTTAATCACATCTATTAAGCCCTTACTATGTTCTAGGCATGGCGCTAGGCAAAGGGGGATGCAAATAGGAGCTGAGCCACTCTCTGCCTTCTTGTCTTTTTTCATGTGGCCGTTGTCCATGACTATGCTTTGCTGCAGACTTCTGTCTGCTAAGCAGTTTTGTTATTGTTGTTGAGTTGTTTCCAATCATGATCCCCTTTGGGGCTTTCTTGTCAGATAATTGGAGTGGTTTGCCATTTCCTTCTCCAGCTCATTTTGAAGATGAGGAAACTGAGGCAAACAGGACTAATTAAGTGACTTGCCCAGCATTACACTGCTAGTATGTGACTGAGGCCACATTTGAACTCAGGAAGATGACTCTTCCTTGACTCCAGGCTTGGCACTCTATCCACTGCGCCACCTAGCTGCCACTTTGGAGACTGTTAGCTACATTTTAGTCTTTCTATCACTAGCACCCAGTGTGGTGCTTTGTATACCACAGGTACTTAACACGTGTGTGTTGAATTGAATTGTAATTTTGATTCTTTCAAAAGCTTGGTGTACCATGAGCCATAGCTATGTAGAATCATCAAGGGCATATTGCTGGGGATCTTTGAAAGCATTACCCATTTTGTGATCCAGCATCTCTCCCCATCCTCTTCCTAGATTCTTATCCATCTGCATTGCTTACCCAAACCAGCCTTGAAGTATTCTGGTTTCATTAAAAATGAGAATGTCATTGTAGATGTGGTTGAGAGTACCAAACAGATTTATATGTGTTGACTACCTAAGAATTATGTGATTCTTACCAATTTTCTTGTATGATTAATAGTCACAATGCCAGTTTGCATTTGCATAGCTTTTAAAGTTTCAAAGTGTACATCATCTCTTTGGATCAATAGCTGGAGCCTCACCTTTTCCTCTCTATGGGCAAGAGCAGAAGAAACTTTGTGATGGTCTGGAGTAGGAACAAGGGCTTCTTGGTGGGCTCAGGGTTTGGATTTTCAGAGATTCAACATGGTAAAATGGAAAGCAAGACTATTGGACTTGAGGTCAGGAGATCTGGGCTTGAATTCTGACTGACAGTTACTGGTTATGTGGCCATGAGCAAGTCACTCTCTTAGCCTCTGTTTTCTCTCCTTTAAAATGGGGATATTTGCGTTGCTTCCTGTTTAGGGTCATTGTGAGGAAAGTGCTTTGTGTAGTACAGATGTCATTGGATCTGGTGAAGGAGGAGCACTGTAAGGTCAAACTGGTCCTACGAAAGATTTGGGAGAGAAATGGGCTAGGCCACATGTAAGTTTCTGTGTCCATAAGATACTGTATGTACTTTGCTTTGATCATGCTAGGACCTTTGAAACTAGTCACCACCTAGGGTAGCATTTAAACCCTGCAAGTTTCTATAGAGATAGAGAACACCATCAAAGGAAGAATGTTTCATAAAGGCCTAGGAAGAGAATTTTTAGCAATGTCAAAGACATTAAAGTTTCATCCTAAAAGGACATTTTGAGCTGTGACCCTATTAACAACATGGTCCATTTATACTGCCATTAAAAGCCCAGAAAAACTGTCCAATCAGTTTTATTTACTGTGTAGTGAACATAATTCAATAGCTCTTGAGCAAGTCCCTTTGACGAATACCTCTAATCAGTGAGCATTTTTTTTTAATTGTATGTACACATCTGTTAGTCAACAAGCAATTATTAAATACTTATTATATGCCAGGCATTATGCTAAGCACTGGGAATACAAAAGAAAGACAGGAGCAAACAGCTCCTGACCACTGGGAGCTTCTATGCTAATGGGGGAGACAACATGCCAATAACCAGGTGCACACAAGTTTTGTGTGGATTGGATGAAGGGATTCTGAAGAGATAAGGTATTAATAGCTGGGGGGACTGGGAAAGGTCCGTGCAGAAGATGGGATCTGAGTTGAATCTTCAAGTCAGGATTATTAAGAAGCCAAGATGAGAGGGTAGAACTTTATAGACACAGGAGACAGTTAATGCAAAGGCATGGCAGTGGGGAATGAAGGATCAAATTTGAATTGCTGCCAACAATCCAAAGTGACTGTATGGTAGAATACGTAGAGGTGGAAGTATGAATTGAGAAAAAGGGACATATATATGCGTGTTATAAAGATAGAAACAACAAGATTTGACAATGGATTGGATATGTAGATTGAATGAGAATGAGGATTCAAAGATGACATCATGACACCAAGGATGGTGATGTCTTCAACAGTAATGGGGTGCTTGGAAGGGAGAGTATTTGGGAGGACTATGAATTTTGTGTTGAGTTTAAGATCCCTATGGAATGATATGTTCAAGAGTCAATTGGAGATGCTGAATAGAGAGATGACAGTGGCTACACATGCACACAACACATATGTATGAATGTATGTGTATATGCATGTGTGTGCATACACACACACACACCCATTTATACACACACATATTTATAAAATATTGAAATAATGAACATATGGGAGCTGGTGAGATAGCCAAATGAGAGTTGAGAGGGAGAAGAGAAAAGGGATCAGGACAGAATCTTGAAGAAAACCCATGATTAGTGAGTATGACATGGATTAAGATATTGAGAAGTAGTGATGGAGTAATTAAAGAAAAGAAGGATAGAACAGTATCACAAAAACCTAGAGTGAATATTCAGGACTGGAATGTGATTGTTAGCGTCAAATCCTGAAAAAAGGAGAATCATGAATGAGAAAAGGGTATATTAGTCTTGGAAATTAATAGATCATTGGCAAAATTTTGGAGAAGGCTGCCTCAGTTGAATGATGAGAGTGGAAGCCAGATTTAGAGAGTGAGAAGAGAGTGAATAGAGAGGAAGAGAAGGCACCTAGTGCAGATGGCTTTTTCAAGATGTAGTGACAAAGGCGAAGAGAGATATAAATAAAATGATAGTTTCTTTGGAGGCTGGGATTGATTATGTCAAGGGAGAGTTTTTTTTAAGAATGAGAAATCCATGAGCATCTTTGTAAGTAGCAGGGGTGAAGTCTGTAAAGTAAAGACAACAGAAAAAAAGAGAGTGGGGATGGTAGTGAAAAGTCAGGAGGGTATGGGATCATCAAGTATACCATAAAGGGATTTCCATAGCATAGAGTAGCTCTACCTTTTCATCCAAGACT
>JAQQSV010022748.1:0-10517 GCA_028646515.1 Pseudochirops corinnae
ATAGACAGTTTTGAACTGCATTGGTAGAGAGAATTCACACAATGGGAGTTCACTACCCTGCCAAAATCACTCATTTAAAATAATACAAATAATGTCCATTACACTGAAATATCTGGCTTATGATTTCTGTTTTCCACTTGGTTTTTCCTTGCTTGCAAAGACCCAACCCTGCTTGCTACTTTCAGGCCTAGTATTCAAGGGAAGTTGAAAGAGGCTCCAAGCAATTTGACCCTGGAATCATTGGGACCCAGAACTGTCCTTTTGGAGACAGTTCTCTCTGTGTCCTGCCCCCATCCCCAGACTACATGAAGTAAACACCTCTGGTTCTTACTCTGTTCTGTCTGAGAAAAAATAGTCCAAAAATTCTGGTTTCCTTCATTATCTTTTCTCACCTACCAAACTCTGAAGAAAAACACACTGATTTGTTTGTTGTTTGTGGGGAGGATGACTGCAGGTCTCTGAGAGCTTCCCCCAAACTCATCGCCTCCACACGCCCTATAGTTTTACTTCTATACATTCAGAATTCAAGTTGACAGGCATAATTAATCACAGGAAAAGTCAGGGCCCCAGATTCGCCAAGCACAATGGCCATCTCCCATTGTACTGATAATGAATGCAGCCTTCCTCAGTGTACTTTTCCAGTGGGTCTCCAATGGGGCCAAGAGATAGCTCTGTCATTGCCTTGCCTGCTTCCTTGGCATTTCTCCTTGTACTGACATTCCCAGTTGTTTCTTATTGATGCTTTCCAAGAAGTTTGATTTATTGACTCTGGGAAATGTGCTGACTTCTTTCATTAGAAATATATATTTGTATGTACATGCGCATGTGTGTGCATACATACATGTGCATTTAAACATGTGTGCATGGACACACATACACACACCTCAAATCCTCTCCTCTCAAATGTGCATACAACTGAAATGAAACCCTCTAGAGCTACTTAGAGGGCAGATGTTCCTGAAACCAGAGTTTGAATTCTAATGGCACTCCAAAAAAGCAGACATATGGCCCCCAAATTGTATTACGTTAAAAACAAACAAACAAACAGCCTCTCCTAATTGTTTTTTTTTTTTTAATCTAATACTTTAGGAATTTTTTTCTTTGGAGGCAGGAGCATGGTTTAGTGCAAAGAGTGTTGAATTGGAAGTTAAGAGAGACCTGGCATCAATCACTTTCTAGCCTTGTGACCATTGCTTGTTGGATAACCTCTCTAAGCCTCACTTTAGCTGGTGCATCAGGGTGGAATTGATCGGTAAATGAAATAATGCATGTAAAGGGTTTTACAAACTTTTTATATGTCCTGGACCCCTTGGGTGGTTTCTCCTGAAGCCTATGTACCACTTCTCAGAATCCTGCATTTAAATACATGAATGAAATGCAAAGATTACAAAAGAAACAAATTAGGGAATGGAATAAGCATTTATATAGCACATACTACAGGGTATTCTGGGCACTTTGCTAAGAGCTTTTATAATTATTATCTCATTTGAACCCCTCAGTAACCCTGCGAGTCAAGTGCTGTTATTATCTCCATTTTACAGTTGAGCAAACTAATGCAGAGGTTAAGTTACTTGCCCCAGGTTAAGTATCTGAGGCAAGATTTGAACTCAGGTCTTCCCGATTCCAAGTTCAGCATTTTATCCAGTGCACTGCCTAGTTTCCTTTCAGGTATATTGAAATGCAGTTATCAAAATATTAATAAAAATAAATTCATAGATCCCAGGTTCAAAACTGATGCTTTAAAGTGTGATAGGATAGGGAGCTTATATTACAATAGCTCAAATCTTTCCCCATACTCATTCATTCACCAAGTAGTTAACAACTGCATTTTAACCGTCCCTAGGTTCTGGGCATTTTCTCTGGAAGTCCTCTGAAAATTCATGTCTGCAGTGGTCTCCCTCCTCACCTTGGCCTCGAGGCTTCCTTCAAGTCCCAACAAAATATCACCTTTTATGGGAAGCCTTTTCTAATCCCTCTTAAACCTAGTGCTTTCCCTCCATGAATAATTTGTTTTTTATCCTCTATATAGCTTGTTTGCTTGTTGTCACTTGCATTAGAATGTTAGTTCCTTGCAGGCAGAAACTTTCTTTTGCCTTTCTTTGTAGTCCCAGTGTTTAGCACAATGGCTAATACACTACAGGTATTTAATAAATGCTTATTGACTGACTAGGGTCAGACTTTGGGTTAAGTTCTAGGAATAAATACAAAGACAAAAACCTAAGAACCCTGGACTCAAGGAATTTGTATAAATATAGTATTCCATTGGGGTTTGGAATAGGGACAATGTGCAGGCACATAAGTAAACTCCAAATATAGACAAAGCAAAGAGAGAGGCAGTGATGGTGGTTCTAGAGCACTTTAGGGATTACAAACTCTATGAGGGAGGTAGTATAACAATCATTAGTTTTATCTTAGTCCGAAATTTGTTGGAAAGACAGCATTGAGTGGAGAATTGGATGCTGGCCTTGGAGTTAGAAAATCTGAGTTCAAATCTTACCATGGATAATGTAACCTAGGCAAATCATTTCTCCTCACAGAGACACAGTTTCCTCATCTGGGGAGATAGGCAGGAAGGGGTTGGGGTGAGAGGGGGGCAACAGGATGGATGGAAGGGAAGGAAGACAGAAGGAGAGAGGGAGAGAGACAGAGACTGAGACAGAGAGAGAGAGAGAGAGAGGGAGGGAGCGGGAGAGAAGGAGAGTATCATACATGTACTACTCTCTCACAGGATCATTATAAAGAAAGCACTTTGCAAAGCTTAAAGCCTTAGCTAAATGTAAATTGTTGTTATTATTAGAATCACAGGTAGGCAGTTTGAACCTCAGAGACACCAATCAAGAAAACAAGTTTCTTCCACCCCAGCTATAGAATCTAGAGTTGGTTCTTAGACACTGTCAAGTCCAATCCCTTCGTTTAATAGAGGAGGCAGCCAAGGTGAAGAGATGGCAAGACACTTGGCAAGGCTCAGAAAGCCCCACAGACAGGATCTGAGCCCACAGGGTTTATGCTTCTCAGAATTCTATCATTGAAGGAGCCTCCACCAATCTTGTCTTCTGGACTACATGGCACTGCCTCCCACCAAACTGGTCAGTATTCCCAGGGGAACAAATGAAATGCTACAGATGTGATCCCAAAGGGCAGGCAGGTCATTGGGTTACATATGTTTTGGTGTATATTTTATAACTAGCCCGTGCTAGTTTGAGTGCTGTCATGGAAAGGGTGCTGAATTTAGCATCAGAAAAATCTGGGTTTGAATCCTGACTCAATTGAATCTCTGTGCCTCAGTTATCTCTTCTAAAAAGTAAGAGGGTTGGACTAGATGGCCACTGACATGCTTGCCTATGATTCTATGATCACTTGATCCCATTTTTGTACTCAATAAAGTTAATCTCCGTTATTTCAACCCCAAGGCTCAATTATATTAAAAATCTGGACTTTATGTTTCTAAGGAATATTTTCATCTGATTACTCTAATATGCATTCTCTGTGTGTCTTTATCCTGTTTCACTTTTCAGTTTTCCAGGCTGGGATGGGAACTGTGCATTTGGTACCTTTGTAACTATTTGGGGGGCAGCTAGGTAGCTCAGTGGATGAGATGTTGGGCCTAGAGGCAGGAAGAGCTGAGTTCCAATTCAGCCTCAGATGCTTACTAGCTATATGACCCTGGGCAAATCACTTAACCTCTGTTTGCCTCAGTTTCCTCATCTGGAAAATAAAGATAAAATAGAACATACATCCTAAGCTTGCTGTGAAAATCAAATGAGATAATAATTGTAAAGGCCTTAGCCTGGTACATAGTAAGTGCCCATATAACATCATAGATGGAAACAAATCCTTGAGGATACACTATATTTTTCTTTCTTGGAGGGGGGGGGGTGTTAAAATTTATTTATTTAATTTTAGTTTTTAACATTCACTTTTATGAGATTTTGAGTTCCAAATTTTCCCCTTTCTCTCCCCTCTTTCCTTCCCAAGATGGCATGCAGTCTGATATGGGCTATACATGTACAATCTTATTAAACATATTTCCACATTAGTCATGTTTGAAAGAAGAATCAGAACAAAAGGAAAAAATATGAGAAAGAATTTTTTTAAAAAAGAGAGAAAATAGTCTGCTTCAATCTGCATTCAGACTCCATCATTCTTTCTCTGGATTTGGATAGTATTTTTCATCATGAGTCTTGGAATTTTCTTAGATCATTGCATTGCTGAGAAGAGCTAAGTCTATCAGAGTTGGTCATTGTACAATGTTGCTGTTACTGTGCACAATGTTCTCCTGGTTCTGCTGACTTTACTCAGCATCAATTTGTCTAAGTCTTTCCAAAATTTTCTGAAATCTGCCTCCTTATCAGTTCTTATAGAAAAATAATATTTCATTGCATTCATATACCACAACTTGTTCAGCCATTTTCCAATTGATGGGCATTCCCTCAATTTCCAATTCTTGGTCACCACAAAAAGAGATGCTATAAC
Organism: Pseudochirops corinnae; assembly: GCA_028646515.1. NCBI lineage: Eukaryota > Metazoa > Chordata > Mammalia > Diprotodontia > Pseudocheiridae > Pseudochirops > Pseudochirops corinnae. The sequence goes on from JAQQSV010022748.1 coordinate 4,474, forward strand.
TATTTTCGCATGTGGGGTCCTTTCCCCCTTTCATATGATCTCTGGGATACAGACCAGTGGTATTACTGGATCAAAAGGTATGCACAGTTTTGTAGCCCTTTGTGTATAGTTCCAAATTGTTCTCTAGAATGGTTGGATCGGTTCACAGCTCCAACAACAGTGCATGAGTGTTCCATTTTTTCCACATCCTCTCCAGCATTTATCATTTTCCTGTTTTGTCATGTTAGCCAATCTGACAGGTGTGATGTGATACCTCAGGGTTCTCCAAAATTTATCATTTTCTTTTTTTGTCATATTAGTCAATCTGATAGGTACACACTATTTTTTTTTTGAAAATCAACTATAAACCACCACTGACTATGACACTACAATGCTGTAATTGTTCAAAAGTGTCCAATGAGTCACAATTGGTGAAAGTTTCCTCATGTTCTGAATAGAGTTTTAGGATCCTTTATTTTGAGTTGGAAGGGATTTTGAAGATCATGTAACAAAACCACCTCCCTCATTTTATAACTGAAGAAACTGATGTCCAAGCAGGTTAAGTGACCTATTCAAGTGTCATACACATATTCCTAGTAAAAGTCTGAGGCGAGATTTGAACCCAGGTCTTCCTGACTCCAAGTCTAACACTCTAGTGACGACAGCACACCAACTTCACATCCTGCCTCTAACACTGATCATTTGCATGACCCTGGGGAAGTCACTTAACTTCCATGTGCCTCAGTTTCCTCAAACATAAAATTAGGAAGATATATTAGATGGCCTCCAAGGTTGCTTCCATATCTAAATCAAGAGTTATGACTTATTGGGCACTTCTGAACAATGACAGCAGTATAGTGTTATACCTAGGAATGGTTTCTAGTTGATTCTTGAAGAATGCAGTAGTTCATTTAGGATTTGTTTCCATATTTCTAGCCCTCTTTGGCTTCTAGCTATTAGGCTGAAATTATTTCTAGTCATTATCACTTAAGGACTGAATTTAATACATGACTGCTCATTCTTTCTATCTAAATCACGAAATTCACATGTCTCAAGTTAAATTCTGAAATATTTGTAATGCACTGATTATTCTGACCTTTTAATTGGAGTGTTTATGAAGATAAAGATAATGTAAGCCTCTCTTTTCCTTATCACTCCTAGTCACCAGTATTGTAAATAAAAGATGTGTTTGCTTCCGGGTCCAGGGAAGATGGTACATTAACCTATTGTTTTCGTTGAAATTAACCGTGCCACTTAAAATGAAGCTTGAATTGAATCCTGTAACAGATCCTAATATTAATTCCAAGTAAAAGACAATCGTTCTACAGTTACAGCCCTGCTGTTGTGAGGATGTTTCCCAAAAGCAATTAAATAAGAAACACTGGGCAGGGGAGAGGAGCCAAGGTGATAATTGATAATTGAGCAGTTAGGTGAATAGCCAGATGACGCAGCCCCAAATGAAATACAATCAACACAACACTCAGACTAAACTATCATTACCTATGATTTCCGTTTTTAGTCTCCTTAATCACAAGAGCAAAGTATACCCAAAGCTCCCAAATAGTAACTTAAATATCAATAATTTTCCATGCACTAACAAAGAAAATTGCACAGCAGTCCCTGAAAAAGGTGCTTTGGAGGAAGGCAGTGCTATTTTATATTAGAACAGCATGGTTGGCTCAGAAATGTATGGTCCTGGGACACATTTCTGGGTTTCTTTTCAAAGAAAAATCATGTGAATGAATGGCATGGGATCATAGAACATTAATGTTAGAAGGAACTTGGGAAAACATTGAGTCTAACCCCTTCTTTTACTGATGAGAAAGCAGAAGTCCATAGAGGAGAAGAGACTTATCCAAGGTCACACAGCAAGAGTGGGACCAAATAGAAGAATGTGAGGTCTTGGGGAGGGGTGCAAGGATTGTTTCATTTTTATCTTTTTATCTCCAGTGCCTAGTACAGGACCCAACCCTAAACTCTAACCATATATATAACCCTTGAAGTACTGTGCATGTAACTCATAGTAGGCATATAATACTTATTAAGTCAAATTCTTTTCACGACTTCCTCAGTCTCCTGATGCCTAGTCCAGTGTTCTCCCTCCTGCACCATGCTCCTTCTCTGAAAACATTTAGAAATTGAGAGTTGAGTGGTCGTGTGTTCTGTATAAAACTATAATGTACACTTATGATCAAAGAGACACAAATAAGTTTAAAGAAAGAATGCCTTGTAAGAAAAAGCTTATGAAAAGTTCATATGTTTAGCATGGCTAGTCCATATTTAGGGCTGTAGGCAGCTCTTCAGAACTTCATATGTGGCCCTTGAAGTAAGAGAAAAATAAAAATAAAAATAAATTATCCATAAACCAAAGATTGACCAGCCATACAATAAGAATGACGGATAAGACATGGACAGCACAAAATATATGAAGAACCAGGAGAAGTTCTCCAATATGTTGAATGGGTCCACCATGGAGGGTTTATGGAAAGTCACTGGGCTCAAACCTTAAGTGAGCTTCAAATTCTCCTGAAGAATATGACCCTATTCTTAGACACTGACACCATGCATTCTTATTTTAAAAAAATATTTATTTTTAGTTTTCAACATTCAGTTCCATCAGATTTTGAGTTCGATATTTTCTCCCAATATTTCCCTTACCCCTACCCCAAGACAATGTAAAAATTGATATAGGCTCAACATGTACATTTGTATTAAACCTATTTTCATATTAGTTATGTTGTATATAAGAAGTAGAACCGATTAGAGAAACCATGAGAAAGAAAAAACACACACACATAAAAAGAGAGAGCAAATAACATGCTTAAACCTGCATTCAGATTCCATAGTTCTTTTTCTGGATGTGGACAGCATTTTCCATCATGAGTCTGTTGGGGGTGTCTTAGATCTTTGCATTGCTAAGAAGAGATAAGTCTATCAAAGTTAGTCGTCATATAATGTGGCTGTTACCATATGAAATGTTCTCCTGGTTCTGATCACTTCACTCAGCATTAGTTTATATAAATCTTTCCAGGTTTTTCTGAAGTCTGCCTGCTCATCATTTCTTATAGCACAATAGTATTTCATTACATTCATATACCACAACTCGTTCAGCCATTCCCCAACTGATGGGCATCCTTTCAATTTCCAATTCTTTGCTGCCACAAAAAGAGCTGCAATAAATATTTTTGTACATGTGGATCCTTTTCCAATTTGTATGATCTCTTTGGGATATAGCCCTAAAAGTTGTATTATGGGGTCAAAGAGTATGCACAGTTTTATAACCGTTTGCACGTAGTTCCAAATTGCTCTCCAGAATGGTTGGATCAGTTCACAACTCCACCAACAATGCATTAGTGTTCCAATTTTCTGACATCTTCTCCAGCATTTATTATTTTTCTGTTTTGTCATGTTAGCCAATATAATAGGTGTGATGTGATACCATGTATTCTTGAGCTCAGGGCTTACCCTAACAGTTGGATTGTGGTGTTGTGGATAGAGTGATGGATTTGGAATCAGGAAGTTTTTGTTATTCATTGAGTAGCATCTGACTCTTTGTGACCCCATGGACAGTAACATTCCAGGCCCTTCTATCCTCCACTATTTCCCAAAGACTGTCCAAGTTCATATTTGTTCCTTACATGACAGTATCTATTCATCTCATCCTCTGCCATCCCCTTTTCTTTCTACCTTTAATCTTTCTCAACATTAGCGTCTTTGTTAACGAGTTCTCTATTTTCATTATGTGGCCAGTATTTAAGCTTCAGTTTTCATCCTGCCAGTGAGTAGTCTGAATTTAATTTCTTGATTCATCTATCCTGGCACTTCATGTGATGTACTCTGCACATAAGTTAAATAAATAAGCTGATAATGTACAGCCTTGTTGTACTACTTTACCTATCTCAAACCAATCAGTTGTTCCACATTCGGTTCTAATGTTGCTTCTTAGCTTGCATATAGGTACCTCTGGAGACAAATAAGAAGATTAGGAAGACTTGTCTCTTTGAGGACTTGTCATATTTTGTGGTGGAATTCCTTTGCTTTCTTCATAATCCACTGAATATTGTCAATTTGGTCTCTAGTTCTTTTGTGTCTTCAAAAAAAACAGCCTACTCTTTTGGTAATTCTCAGTTCATATACTGCTAAAGACTATCTTGCAGAATCTTAAGCCTAACTTTGCTGGTATGGGAAATGAGTGCAATTGTTTGGTAATTTGAATATTCTTTGGCATTGTTCTTCTTAGGATTGGGATATAAACTGATCCTTTCCAATCTAGTGGCTGCTGTTGAATTTTCCAAATTGACTGGCATATTGACTGCAGTACTTTAACATCATCATCATTTAGGATTATAAATACCTCAGTGGGAATCCCATCACCACTAGTTTTATTGGTAGCAATGCTTGCTTAGATCCACTTGACTTGATTCTCCAGTATACATGGCTGTAAATGAGTAACCACAGTTGGGGTGGGGAACATGTGGCCTTGAGGCCCTAGGTCCTCTGCTACAGCCTTTTGACTGGGTCCAAGTTTTATAGAACAAATCTTTTTATTAAGGGGATTTGTTCTATGAAGTATGGATTCAGTCAAAGGGCTGCACTTGAGGATCTAGAGGGCTACATGTGGCCTTGAGGCTGCAGGTTCCCCACCCCTGATATCACATCATTGCGGTTATTGGTGATGTTAAGATATTTCTTGTTCTTCAGGATATACTTGCTACCTCTTCTTGGGCTTGGGGACAACAAGCAAACAACTATGTATATACATATGTGTACACACACACATATATATATATATATATATATATATATATATATATATATACACACACACACACACACACACACACACACACACACACACACACACACACACATACACACTGTAAATTGGAGGCAATCTCAGAGGGAAGTCACTAACAGAGAGGAGGGGCAAGGAAAGGCCTCTTAACCGATGGTAGGATTTGAGTTAAGTCTTGAAGTAAGCCAAAGGACCTAGAAGGCTGAAACAAGAAGATTCTAGGCATGAGAGACAGGCAGGGAAAAGACAGAGTTGGGAGATCAAGTGTTTTTTATGAGGAATAGCAAGACCAGAGTCACTGAATTATAGAGTAAAACGCATGAAGTTTGAATGTACAGCAGAGTATGAAAAGTTTGGAAAAGTCAGAACGGGTCCAGATTATGGAAGGGCTTAAAAGACAAACAGAAGACTTTATGTTTGATCCTGGAGATAATAGGGAGTCACTAGAATTTATTGAGTAGGTGTGACATGGTTACATTTTTTTAGGAAGATCACTTTGATAGATGAATAGAAAATGCCCTGCAGGGTTGGGAGACTTGAGGCAGGGAAACCAATCTGAAGGCGTTAAAATATTCCACGCATGGAGTGATGATGTCAAATGAAAGGAAATAACAATGGCTTGAATACATGGGGTAAGTACAAATGAAGAGTTGAAAATTTCTTTCCAAGGTTTCCAGACTGAGTGATTGAGAAGATGGGGGAATCCTCAATACTGTTAGGGATGTTTGGAATATGAGGAAATTTAGAGGAAAAATAATGAGTTCGGTTTTGCACACATTACATTTAAGGTTTACAGGATATCCACTTCATGATGTCCAATAAAAAATAGTTGATGTGAGAATGGAGCTCAGGAAGGGAGGTTAGGGCTAGATAAAAGGATCTGAGAATCATCTCCTCAGAGGTAATAATTTGATATGTGGGACTTGATTAGATCTCCAAGCAAGATCGCTAGATAGAGGGAGAAAAGAAAATGGCCAAGAATAGACCCTTGTGTAACACTATACTTAGTAGACCGGAAGTAGAGGAAGAGCTACCAAAGGATACTGAGAAAAAGTGCTCAGAAAGGGGGAATAACTAGGGGAGGGCAGTGATCCAAATCCTAGGGAAGATGTATCTGGGAGAAGAAGGTAATTGGCAGTGGCAAAGGTTGTAGTGAGGCCATAAAACACAAGAATTGAGAGAGGCCGTTGGAGATCATTGTTAACTTTGGAAAGAACAGCTTCACTTGAATTATGAAGTTGAAAGCCAGACTGCAGAAGGTTTACAAGAC
>JAQQSV010022749.1:0-10517 GCA_028646515.1 Pseudochirops corinnae
AGGAGGTCAGTGGAAGAGTGGATTGATATTTTGATAGGCTTAAGGGTGGGAAGCAGATGGACAATGGAGGGCCAGACTAGTAACAGAGGTTTGGGCCCAGCCACAATGAAATACTTATGGCCTCTGCATATGCCTCATCAAGTGGGAAAATTCAATCAGACTTCAAGGGGTTTCCCAGAGCCTGTACCTTAAAGATTCAAGAATTCAAGGGGGTGTCCCAGAGCCTACATCTCATCATTCTCCCCTCAAACAAATGGGACCCAAATTCCTTTGGGGTAGAGGGTGAAGGTCTCAGCTTCTGAAAATGCTTCCTTATGTCAAGGGGCATAGAGCTGTCCCTACCTCACTGGGTCTCATTCAAGGGGGTTGGACTTCACATCCAAGGACTCAGACTCTGGAACACACCTGATGCCAGATCCAGTGGGCTGGAGAACTTGGGGCTTAAACCCTGGAGGAGACAAATCTGGCAAAGATGTTAAGCAAACAAAGACTGAAACAGGCACAAAAAAGTATAGTGAGAACAATTTCCCTGGTAGGAATTAAAGATGACTATGACAAGGCCAAAAGGCTGTCAGATATCTCTTTCCTTTCCAAATTGCTGTGGACATTTGGCACATGGAAAGCAATAGCAGCTTTTCAAAAACAGGCAACAACTCCCAAAGCCTGTTCTCTCCTTCCATCATCATAGAGACTATTGGGTAAAGCTGCAAAGTCTCAAAAGCTTTCACCTGTCCTAGGCCCCACTCTGGACAGAATGAGTCAGGGCCTTGAGTAGCCATTAATGGCTGCAGTCCCTCCCAGGCCTTGGAGTTAAATGTATACAGACCATGATAGGGGGACACTTTAGGACTTAGGAGTCAAAAACAAATGCTGGGATGGCAGAAATAGCCCACCCAGGAATTTCCTGATCCCAAACAATTTGTTCAACTATCTCCCATGCTCCTAAGGAAACATGGGGAGATCTGGGAGGCTTAAATACAGAAAAATGACTTCCCAATTTCACCAACAGGTCCCTTCCCAACAAGTGGTCAAAATAAGGAGAGCATAAGGAAGGAGTGTTCAAACAACAGGTCCTCAAGTAGGCAGGGACTGAGTATGTCTGGAGACATCCCTTAGTTTCCCTTCGATGCCCCTGACCTGACTGGTCAAGGGGAGGGCAGAACCAATTGGTTAGAACAGAGAACTTAGCCATAATAAAGTGGGTAAGCTTACCTTTCAGTTACGATGCTTGCCCAGAGTTCAGTGAGAGATGGAGAAAGTGGGAGCACTGCCAAATCCCAAGCTTCCCATCACTCCAGGTCTTGAGAAGACTGGAGGACAGGGTACTGGGAGGTGGCTCTACCACTTTTCCAACCTTCAGGACTATCCTTCCTCCAATGTCCCGCCTGGTCAGATGGGCTTGGGTCTAGAGGTGTTGGTTCCTGGAGCTCTCTCTGAGGGAGTGCCCTGGAGGGGCACTCCTTGGACCAGTGACCCTCCTTGTGGCATCTAAAGCAGGTCTTCCCTCTACCCAAGTGACTGGGCTTCCTCCAAGGGGGTCCCCTGGAGGGGCTTTTCCTGGCCATGACAGCAGCCAAGAATTGAGCATATTCTTTGTCTCTGGTTCATTCCCTGCAGTTCTTTCTCCTCTGCTGCAACCAGGTTTCTGTTATTAAAGACTCCAAAGGCCATCTCCAGTAATTGGGCCTGAGGCCTTTTGGGGTCCCATTGCGAATTCCTGCAGTTTCCTCCTAATATCTGGGGCAGACTGACTAATGAAATACATGTTAAGAATTGCTGCCCCTTCTATAGAGTCAGGATCTAAATTTGTATAACTTTTAATAGTTTCTACCAGGCTATCTAGGAAAAGGGCAGGATTTTCTTGATTTGTCTGGGAAATTTCTCTCATTTTCGGATAATTTACTTGCTTTTGAAATGCAGTTCTTAGGCCTTCTAAGAGGCAAAGTACCATATGGTCTCTCTTCTCTCTATCCTCCTGAATTTGATAATCTCATCCTGGGTCAGGAGTGGGAACAGCAGCTGTTCCTGGGGGGTATTTTCTGGGGTTATTGCTAGCCAGACAATCCCCAAATTTTGGGGCTTGTTCCCAGATTCTCCTCCTCTCCTCAGTGGAACAACAGGTAGAGAAGAGGATATGCAAATCACCCCAAGAAAGCTCAAATTGTAGTGTTAAGTCTCGAAAGCCTTCGGTAAACTTTGTGAGATTTTCCAAGAACTTACCCAGCTTCTCTTTAATTTGATTGAGATCTGAAATGGAGAATGGGACATGCACTCTAGTTGTCCCACCAGCTGAGAGAGCTGCTTCCCTTAAGGGAAAAAGTCCTGAAGGTGCTATGGGGACAGGGGCTTGGGAAGGGAGATTAGAAGTCACTGTGAGAGAGTGACTGGGGGTGCTGGTTGAACTGGATCAGACTGCAAGACTGGGGGATCTGGCTGGCAAGGGGGAAGGTCAGCTGACACCTGAGGAGGAGAAAGGGTCAGAAGAGAAGATACCCCTAGTGTTGCCATGGGAATAGGACCTAAAGCCTGAGTGGGTGTTGCCTCAGGGCAGAGGGAGGCACTTCAGCAAGACCGGTGGCTAGGACCTGATCAAGGGCCCCTGAGGGGGAAGCGGCCATGCTGGGAGATGCAGGGTAGTAGGTATTGATGGTGTAGGGGGCAGGAAATGAGGGGTGTTGGGCTAAAGGAAAAGAGAAGAGGGAAACCAGGGGGAAAAGGGTTGGGGTGCAGAAGGGGGTAGGGGAGCTGCCTCAGTGAGACTGGTGACTGGGACCTGAGCAGGAGTTGCTGAGGGAGGAGGGGCTGGGGCGGAAGCCATAGGAAGGGGGTCATTTAATTGGTCCCTGTTGCCCCTTTGTGGAGAGGTTCTAGCTTCAAGCATCTCACAATCTTTCCTGAGAACTGTGTCCCAAGAAAGTTCATTAAAAGCCATTAAATATGCAATTTCAATCCATTTTTCTTCTCTGCAACAGTATAACTCTAACTGCAAGAGAATTTTATCTTTTAAAGTCCCAAAAATAGGCCACGATTCATGGTTTTCTAGGTGATAGGTAGGCCAAACTGTGTTGCAAAAAACACTAGATTTTCCTTTTTAAGGTCTGCAGAGAAACTAAATTTTTCCTGGTGTAAAAGACAACCCAAAGGCGAACTTTTGGGAGCTACAGGCCTAGGGCCTGGAAGTCCCTTCCTCTATAAAGGAAGGTTTGAGAGTAAGCCTCGAAAAACAAACAAAACAAAACCAAACCCACAAAAAAGTACCTGAAGTATTCCCAATTCCCTAGCGCTGAGAGAATTGAAAAAATCTGGCTTACACTTGCAGATGAGGCATCTGTCCTTGTCCTCCATTCTTCAGAAGCTGCGCACATGTCCATGTTCTCCAACATAACCAAACAGGACCCAGAACCTGAGGTCAGGCTGAGTACCTGAGTACCTGACCTAATGGGACCTGAGAGGTCAGGCCCACAAAAACAAAACCAAACACAAAAAAAACCACACCTCCAAGGTACTTAGAGAACAAGAAGGCAATAGGGAAAGAGAGGCTTAAGTACCTTCCAGTCCTGGCTGGAGAAGAGCTTGAGATTAGCAGTGTTTCCCAGTCAGGGAACCATAAAAATGAAGGTTTCCCAAAGAGGGTTAGGGGTCCCTGAGAACCCAAAATACCAACATACTGGGTCCCGCCAAAAGAATTCGACTCAAGTCTTCTCAACCAAAGAAAAGTAAAGTTTATTAATAGTTTGCCATTTTGGGTAGACTCTTAAGGAGCCTAGGGATCTGTGATGGGCAAACAGGACAGAGTACGTTTGTCACAGAATAAGTCTGTGCTAGGGCCTTCTGTGGTGCTCTTACAGAGCAAGTCTGTGCTAAGCCATTCCACGGCACTCTCACACCACGTGGAGGGAAGATGGGGTCTTATATACAGAGGAATCTAGGGGTGGTCTAGAGGAGGAGTTTGGGGAGGGTCTTCAGGAGGAGTTAATGAGGTCAAGGCAAGAGTGGATTGATATTTTGATAGGCTCAAGGGTGAGAAGCAGATGGACAGTGGAGGGCTAGGCTAGTAACAGAGGTTTGGGCCCAGCCACAATGAAATACTTATGGCTTCTGCAAATGCCTCATCAAGTGGGAAGATTTAATCAGACTTCAAGGGGTTTCCCAGAGCCTGTACCTTAAAGACTCAAGGAGAACTCAAGGGGGGGTCCCAGAGCCTACTCCTCATCATTAAGACTATGCTTCAATATTTAAAGAAAAATATTTTGGAGTATTTATCCTTCAAAACTGGATATAACTCTAAAGGGAAATTGGGTCTTTAAAAGAATAAGGGACTTGAGCATTCTTGATGAAAAGGTCAAACTTTTCTATAGGGTAGAAACTCTGAAATTAAAAAAAAGGAGAGAATCAAACCTTGAAAATGCATTTGAACATTTGGATAGTTAAGAGTTTATATTATTAAAGATTCCCACTGTCTGAGAATAACAAAGGCAAACATGGTATCTAGAAGTGTTTTTATAAAATTTTGTTGGTTTTAAGAAAAGAAGGGGAAAAATAAAATAGGGAAGAAATTAATTAGAAGAGATGGGGACTGCACAAACAAAACCAATGCAACCAAGATTAGGAGGGAAGCAGAAAAACAACTAGTGTATCCAATAAAGGCCTCATTTCTAAACTATATAGAGAACTGGGTCACATTTACAAGAATACTAGTTATTCTCCCTTGGATAAATGGTCACAGGATATGAACAAGCAGTTTTCAAAGGAAGAAATTAAAGCTATCTATATGATGAGGTACAGTCTCTGGGAACTCCCTTGAACTCTATTTGAATCTTCCCTTTGATGAGGCATTTGCCTGAGGCCATAAGCCTTTCATTGTGGCTCAACCCAAACCTCTGTTACTAGTCTAGCCCTCCTTTGTCCAGCTACTTCCCACCCTTGATCGTCCCAAAATATCTATATACTCTTAAACTACTCTAGCCCTCCATTCTGTCCTCTCCAGGTAGCCTCCAGCTACTTCCCACCCTTATTCTCTCATCACTGGAGTCTGACCTCATTTGACTCCTCCTGAAGACCCTCCCCAAATTCCTCCTCTAGACCACTCCTAAATTCCTCCCACAACTTTTCTGTATATAAGACTCCATCTTGCCTCCATGAGGGAGAGGGGAGGCCGGAGAATGATCTAGCACAGAATCATTCTGTGTCAGATGATTCTGGCCTGCTTGTCTAGTACAAGTGTCACAGATACTGAGGCTCCTTAAGAGTCTACCCATTATGGCGAATTTTTAATAAGCTTTGCTTTTCTTTGGCTGAGAGAACACTTGAGTCAAATTAATTCGGCAGGACCTGGTGTGTTGGAATTTGGGGCTCTCTCAGACCCCTAAACTTCATCATTTTTATGGTTCCCTGATACTGGGAAACACTGCTAATCTCAAATTCTTCTCCAGCCAGGACTGGAAGGTACGTAAGCCTCTCTCTGTCTCTATTCCCTTCTTGCCCCCACCTTGGGGGTGTTTTTTTGGGGTGCCTGACCTCTCAGGTCCCATTAGGTCAGACAACTAGGAGGCTTTCTCATACTCAGCCTGACACTCTCTGATTTGTGGTCCAGTTTGGTTATGTTGGAGGGCATGGACCTGGGCACAGCTTCTGAAGAATGGAGGACAAGGACAGATGCCCCATCCAGAAGTGTAAGCCAGATTCTTTCAATTCTCTCAGCACTAGAGAATTGGGAAAACTTCAGGTACCTTTTTCGTGTTTTTTTTTTTGTCTTGTTTTGTTTGTTTTTATGGGCTTATTCTCAAATCTTCCTTTATGGAGGAATGAACTTCTAGCTCCTACACCTATTTTGAATCACGATGAGGTTTAAGGTTTACGGGTGCTCAAGACCCCAAATATGGTGGTGGTGATGGAAGCAGATGAGAGTAGATGTAAGCCCAGTGTCAGGCCCTGCTAAAGACCATAAAACCCTGAGGCTGGAGCCCAGTGAGGGAGTGGTTGCTGTATAGCCGTATCCCATCAAGATAAGGGAAGGGAAGGGCCTGAGGCAAAGCCTAATATTAGGGGCAAAACAGGAGCCCTATGGTAAGAGGGAAGATTAAGGCAGAGCTCAGTGACTAAGCAGCTAAGGAGTCCTTTGAAGAAAAGGAACTTAGCTATCACACTACCTGTCTAGTCTACTCTATTTAGAAGTACAGGAATATAGGCTGACCCAGGCAAAGGCCACTGAACTTAAATACTGAGGCTGTTGAAATGAACAAACTGAAGAGAAAATGAAGTAATATGAAGAAATACCTTGAACTGTAGGATATCCAGGCAGTAAACACCAAGGTAAAAAGGAAGGTCAAAAGCAGTCCAGTTTAAAGTCCAGGCGGAAAGAAAATATATCCAGGCCACAAGGATTACAGTAGTACTTGGAAGAAAGTTGTGCAGAAAAATGTGACGCAAGACCTGGTTATAAATGTAATGTGGATTTATTGAAGCTGTGTAGATGGAGTATAGACTCAAATCAAATAGCTCAGAGCAGGGGCAGAGCCCGAGTATTTAAAGGCAAAAACCACAACAAAATGATGGCTAGGGGAAACCACAGCTTAACAGTATCTGAGAGCAAGAGGGGAAATACAGAAAGCAAAGAATAGCATGGATTATCCATCTGTCAGTTACTCCAGCAGTCAAAGTACCTTGATTGGTTCTTAGGAAAGGCTGAGGGGCTGTGATGTTCTGCTTGGTGGGCTTGGACAGGCCTGACTTGGCTGGTGGGCTAGGTCTGTTGGTGAGTCTCCTAGGGGACTGGGACAAGGTGGAGGGTGACTTGGGGCCCACTACAACAAAAGGACGCCAGAGATACAAAATGGAATAATAACTAGGGAGGAAAGAATGGTGAAGAAAATTGACACTTTAAAACAGACAGTAGAAAAGCTTATCCAAGAACGGACCTTGATTGAACAACTTTTTTGGAAACCAGCACAACCCAATTCTATACTATATGGACATAGCCAGGCCATTGAGGGGTAATAAGAGAGACCCTAATAATAAAATAATGCAAGCTAAGGCAGATTTCTGGAATTTTAGGATTGTTCTGAAGAAACTATTTGAATTTTTATCATGTTAATTTGGAATTTGAGAGATCACCTTCAGTTTTGCCACTTGGATTGTTATGATACTTTGAAGCAAGTCTATTGGAGGAAGCATTTGAAAGGACTGTGATAAATTCCAGGAACCCAGAGACATTTCAGAAATTAAGGATGTAGATAAACATGCCAAATTACTTTTCATTTAATTAGCTGAGAACATAATTTTTAAAAATTTCAACTGTTGATAGATTTAGCCCCTCAGCAATACAAGGACCTAAAACAGTTCCTAAGGACTCATGATGAAAAATGCTGGCCATATCCAGAGAAAGAACTATAGAGGTGGAATGCAGAACAAAGCAGACTATTTTCTTTTTTGTTTTTTTTTCTTTCTAATGGCTTTTCCCATTTGTTATAATTCTGTGCAACATGACTAATGTGAAAATGTGTTTAATAGGAATGTATTTGTAGAACCCATATCAGATTGCAAGCCATCTTGGGGAGGGGTGAGGGAGGAAGAGAAATTTAAAACTTATGGAAGTGAATGTTGAAAACTAAAAATAAATAATTTAATAAAAAATTTCCACTCTTACCCCTGAACTTTGAATTCTTTCTCATGAGTTTCATTGATAACTCTCTGGATAGCTAGAACTCAGGGCCCTAGAGAATTTTTACAACCTAAAAATGATATTGCTTGCACAAGGGAAATAAAGGATGTGTACTGGCCGAGATGAGTCTCTGGCTTTGTTGGTCTTTGTGTTGCTTTGAATCTCTCCTCCAGCAGTAGCAGCACCTACAGAGCTCCTGGGATGGATTGGATGGGCAGTGGCAGTGTAGACCCTCAGCAGCCTTCTCCATACATGGGCACAGTCTGACCTGCCATATTGGGCTGAAATTGGGCCCCAGCAATGACAGTACAGTAGTGCTCAGACCTACAGCAACACTGTTCAACATGGGGCAGAAGAGCTTAGGTCCTAGTAGTTGTAGTTGTCCTTCCCTGGCACAGGAGGTAGCAGTTGATCCTGGCAGAATGAATAGCAGCCATACTGGCTCATGGACCCTGATGGCAGACAGCAGTGGAAAGAGACTCGGTTTCTAGCAGTAGCAGACCTGAGTGCATTGGCTCCCAGCATCAAGGGCAGAGTGGGCACTGCACTAGTATGTGCAGTGACAAAAGGCAGGTCATTGCATACTATAATATGAAGCTGATCGGCTCCTCTGTTGCTAGTATAATGCAGTCAGGCAGTGATCATCGTGTACAACTTCTCCCCAGGGAGGGGGTTGGAGGACCATAGGACAGCATTGCTGGCTTTCATAAGACAAAGAATTTGTATTCTGCTCCCCTGCCCTCATGGGGCTCCTAGGGAAGTGCTGGTCTTGGCTCTTTTTCCAGTGAATACTAAGCAGGTGATAGTACAAAGCAATTTTCTCTGACCTGTGATGAATACTAGTGACTATGTGGGAAATGTCATTATTTTTGCTGGTATTTCTGCTTTTTAACATTATAAACTGCAATGATTTGGCATCACCTACCTGATTGTTTAGGCCGGGGACTCAGTACTTCTTGATTCAGCTATTTCTTCAGGGAACTTAGGTTTTGTTTTTGTTATATTTCTGTTTTAGTTTTTCTCTTTCTCCTTCAGTACTGGCGCTAGTAGACTTCTTGAATAATAGGAACTTAAAGTCATTTAAACAGGGGAAGACCCTCTAGAACATCTTAAAGACCTTATTACCAAGAGGTAGTAGGAGCAATTTCCTAAGTCTTCTCTCCAAGCAGGTTAGGTTGTTTTTTCCTTAAAAAGTATTGAGCTCAGACACTTAACACAAAACTAGCCGTGTGACCTTGCACAAGTCAATTAACCTCAAATGCCCTACCTTACCCCGTCCAGAAACCCAAAAAAACCCAGTATTGTGACATTCTTTGAGACTGGGTTGACTTAGGGGACTAAGGGTTCAGACCATTGACATCACTTTTTCATTGCCTGAGTGCAAAGCCACTGAGAGGAGCTGAAGGAACTCTTGGAGGTATTGCTGGTATGTTGCAGTGGATAGGACAGAGGTAAGGGGCTTTGCTAAGCTGTATCAACTCAGAGTGTTTTCATTGCCTATACTTGTTGAATAGCCTTCTCGTTATGGCTAAGTAAGTAAATCTTTTATTAACTGTCGAATGATTTACTGTATCTCATTTTATTTCATTGCTGAATCTCAGGTACCAGATGATTGGCCTGAATTAGGCCCAACTCAGAAACTGAGCAATATATGTTGCCTTATGAATCCAACTTGTGTGTATGTATATTTACATATATTCATACTAAATATTATTCACAAGGTAATAGTGTTTACTAATATATATGTTATTTATTAGCCTAGATGCATGTGTCTGTAACACTATCACTCCTGTCCCTCAAAAGAGACAAATAGCGTGGTTATAATGAAAAGAGTTTAGACTATGCTACATAATCACATGAACACCTTGAAATTGTAAATGACAATTCTATCTGGCTCCTTTTTCTTATTAGGACTTTGAATTTTTAAAGTGTTACTCCACAGCTTCTTTGGATATAACTAGGTCATAACAATAGCCTATTCTGTTTAAACTGTATGACATTTAGAACCCATACACAAGCGTTATTCTTAGTTCTACTGTATTTGAAAGTTTATTTGGGGGGGTGGAGCCAAGATGGCGGCGTAGGAGCAGCAAGAAATTGCAGCTCCGACACAGCCACATCAACTACCCAAAAAATATGACTCTAAACAAATTCTAGGGCTCTAAAACGCATACAGATATATTCCCTGCTGAAGGCAGCTCGGCTCGAAGCAACCATTTCAACTCTGAGAGCAGAAACCAGCCCAGCCTGAAACGGGCGGCTTTTGCCCTGGAGGCGGCTGGACGAGCTGAGCCCTGCCGCGGCTGGAGCTTCAGGACGGCGGATCTGCGGCAGCTGTGGCAGGATCCAGAATTATCCAGCCATAAGGAAAAAGGACCCAGGTTAGTGGAACTTGGCTAAAAACCAGGGAAGAAAAGCAGTCCGGCCAAGCCGCCTCCAGGGCTAAGAAGTGGAAAGTGGAGGTTCTGCACCCGCCTCCACATTGTTGCCTCAGAGCTCCCAGCCTGCAGACAGCAGGGGGGCCTAGCGATCGTTCAGAGGCCAAGTGCTCTTGTGTTGAGCAGCCTGGATCCAGATCGTGGTCTTGGGTGGTGGTCCTGAGGGTTTTTTTTTCAGTGAGCCGGAGCTGAGGAGGGACCCAGCAGCCTCCTAAAGGCTCCGGCAGCTGGGAAAACCCCAGTGATTTGGGACAGAGCTGTTCCCTCTGGAAGCAGAGTTCCACAGAACTAAAAAAAAAAAAACAAAAAAACCATTGAATGGCAACCATGAAAAAGCATAGGAAGCAAAGTAAGAACAGCAACCAAACTCTAGGTTCCTTCTTTGGGGAAAAAAAGGAACAAAGCAGGGAAAGGGAGGA
>JAQQSV010022750.1:0-10517 GCA_028646515.1 Pseudochirops corinnae
GTGAAGGGTTTGAGATGTGCTGGACCCTGTGAACTTCAGTGTGTGCCAGGAATTGCCCTGAGGACTGGACAAGGACCTTGTAGCTGTCTGCTTCTGAATCCAGGTGACTGTTTGGTGGATTCAAGAGGGAGCTGGGACCATGGAAGGGGATCCAGGGAATCAGAGAGACCACCCAGAGTCCAGATGAAGAAAAGGTCTCCCCTTGGATGAAATTGAGGTTTTTCTGGACACTGAAGGGTGGGGGGTTTGTGTGGTTTTCTAATGACTGTATTTGTGATTAATGATATTTAGTAATTGTGAATCTAGATTAGTGACCAGTTAAGTTAATGGTTGCCCCATGAGTGGAAGTTTGATTATTCTATTGTGAATTGATTGAATGATTAAGTATTGATTTGTCCCATGAGTGGAAGTTTGAGTATTGTATTGTGAATTGACTGAATGATTAAGTCAGGAGGGTTTCCTCCTTAGGGAAACCAGATGATTATTCTTTTGTTACTTGTTCTAAATATTGTGGTCACTGTAGTGAAAACTGTGTGGCCATTTTCTGTGATAAGATGTAATGTTGTGAATATTATATTGTGATATATTGTGAATGTTTGCCTTGATTTGTAATGGAATAAACAGAGTGTTCACTATATTGTGTAATCTGAACTCTAAAAGCTGTTCACAGTAGCATTCTTTTGGGAATCTGCTGATGCATGTCATTACATCTCCTCATCACAAAAATGATCACACTTATCTAGAAGATTATCTCTCTGAACCTTTCAAGCTCAAAATTTACACCAATGACCAAGAAATCAAAATTGACTGGTTGCAACAGCCTTTTATCAAACTCTTTTACCTCTCTGAAGTATTTGCCATTAATGAGGAACAATATCTTATGATGTCAAGGGAAAAGAGAAAATAAGTAAGGAAATATATTTAGAAGAAAATAGAAGGGATTTTCACTCTCAAGATAAGCCTCAATGGACATGACAGTTATCCTCTTTTTGTTAAAAATTTTAATTTACTATTTATTTATTTTTTTAGTTCTTTGTTCCAAATTATCTACCTACTTCTCACCCCTCCCCCATTCACTGAGAAGAAAAGCAATACATCAATTATACATACAGGCAATATATCAATTATACATGGGAAATCATTTAGTGTTCTTAAGTTCTCTCTCTGGAAATGTTATTTTTTTTTTCCATCATGACTCCTTTGGAATTGCATTGGGTCACTATATTGATCAGAGCAGCTAAGTCTTTCACAGTTGATTATCATGAAAAAATTTCTGCTACCATGTACACTAATCTTCTGGTTCTGCTCACTTCTTTTTGCATCAGTTCATTTACCTCTTCCCATGCTCTTTTCTGAAATCATCCTGCCTCATCATTTCTTAAAGCACAATAGCACTCCATCACAATCATATGTTAAGCCATTCCCCAATTGAAAGTCACCCCCTCAATTTCCAATTTTTGTCAACACAAAAAGAGCTGTTATAATTTTTTTTGTAAATATAGGTACTTTTCCTTTTCCTTTAATCTCTTTGGGTGCAGACCTAGTAGTGGTGTTGCTGTGTTAAAGGGTATGCACAGTTTTATAGCCATTTCTACTTTAACTGAAGCATTATACATTCTGCTCCAGGGACTTATTTTACCTCTGTGGTTTTTTCTGTCAGTTGTAACTCTTTTAAACAATATATTGTTTAATATTGCTTTCTAATCCATTCTACAATCCATTTCAATTTTATGAGTGAACTCATACCATTCAGACTCAAAGTTATAGTTACTGTGTTCTTCCTTCTATCTCATGTTCTTCTGTTTTTTCCTCTCTTATTTTCTCCTTTCCCTTCTTAAGTCTGCTTTACTTTTGACTACTACCTCACTTAATCCAATTTTCCCTTTATCACTCCACCCAAACCTTCTTTCTCTTATTGCCTTTCACTCCTGTTTCTCTCTTGGGTAAGAACAGGACCCCTGCTCCCTTGTAAATGACTACAAGTTCTCCTCTTTGTCCTAGTATTTGCCAATCAGTATTAGCTGCAGCCATCACCAGCCAAGGATCCCCAATAATCTTTTTCTGACCAAGTGTTTGTTGCATTTCTCATCTTTGAACTGAGAACTCCAGAAGCAGCTGCTTCCCAGCCACCTCCAAGGACCTCTGTGGCTGCTGCTGTTTCTGCATGTGCTCCACTCTGGACCAGCCACCACTTCAGTATTACAGATGTCTCCTTGCCAACCTCCCAAGTTGTGTTACCCTGGACACAAGTTTGAATTTGCACATTTGACAGAAGATTATGGCAATCATATTTGCATACTTAATATCTTGTAATGTGTATTTGAAATACTTCAATATTTTGATTTGAGGCATTATTTTAAAGTGTTTGGAGGGGATTTAAGGTTGTTTGGGGCAAGAAATTAAAGGATGAAGCAGTAAAACAACAGCAATAACAACAACAATTGAGTAGAGAAAAAAGTGAGGCCTAGAGAAGGTAATCCAGTGGGAAAACAGGACTGTATCAAGGGAAGAAGGTTCAGGAAGAAGGTGAAGAATATGTTTCTTTTGAGTAAGGGATTTATCACAGTGTGGAATTTTACAGTTCAGGATTTTGAAGTGTAATAATTTCAAGTAAAGATGAAACCAATCATTTGTGTACCTTTGGTATGTATCATATGACTTCAATTCACAATATTTGAGGAATTCAAAAAACTCTGAGACCAGGGTTTTAGATATGTAATCCCTATAGATATAAAAATATCTGAAAATAGTAGCAGAGTGACTCACAGATCAATCATTGCCAACAACAAGAATCAGAGAAAGGTAGAATAATGAGATGGTATTAACTTAAAAAAAAAAAAAAGAAAGGTTGGTAAGTGTCAGTGTCTAGACAATTCACTGGGGACCAAGGTGGTATGCTCACTTTACTTTATGTAATTATTTTTGCCATATGTAATATTAGAATGTTATTTCAGATGACCTTTAAGGTCTCTTCTAATTCTAATCTTCTATGATTCCATGAGTCACTCCTCCTAGAAGACCTGCTCCCCTTTATGATGAGTTTTATTTAGGTGTGTTTAGGGTGGTCAATAGCAAGCTAATTACATAACTGGTTTGTAGTAATGATGAAAATGGACACTGACTTAAAGGCTTCAAAAATAGTATTCAAAAATTTTTTTAGAAGATCATGATGTAGATGATGATTTGTTTTTCTTCACTGAGACTTAAACTTTTAGTATCCTCACTCATTCTACCTTTGTATCTGCTACTTAGCACAACTCAGTAGACAGGTTATGGGGCAGTGTTGCAGAAAGAACCCTGACAATTTATACAGTTAATCATTTATACTTTAATAATATACTTAAAAAAAACTCTTTAAATATGTATTTAGTCCCACTATCAGTAAAGGATTATTAACCTAACGAACCAGCAGGAGTCTATATTTTTCCACTTGGCCAACACTTTGGGGAATAAAAATCATACTAGGATGTTTCAAATACACATTACAAGATATTAAGTATGCAAATGTGATTGCCATAATCTTCTGTCAAATGTGTAAATTCAAACTTGTGCTAAATTAATATGCCCAAAGTAAGGTCGACTTCTACTTTCTCTGATCATTTAGGGTAATAAATATGAAATTAGCAAAAATACAGAGCACATCTCAATATTCTAAAGATGGTAGATCTTAGAAGCTACAATTACATTTTAATTACTACAAATAAAATTACCAGCAAATATAATTTTTTCCCCTACAAGTATAATAATATTTTTTGAGATACAAAATTTTCAGATCTTTGATGTAGGAGTTTAAGAGCAAAAATCATATATAATGTTAAGATGAAAAAAGTACCTAGAATTGCAGCTTTTGATGACATTTTACAACATATTTATTATAATTTATAAAGAATGCAATTTACTATTGGACTGGGATTTTCTGATTAATATGACTTTGTGGAGATGGCTATGGAAAGTAAATGATGTAGGACTTAGGGGTTGGGTGGGGGATGGGCAGAGATAAGACAGCAGAGTAAACACTCAGCTGAACTCTCCTGTTATCCCCCTCTGACAACTTTAAAATAATACATCAAAGCAAATTCTGTGGTGTCAGGAACAAAAGAAATGTCAGAGAAACATTCTTCTATCCCAGGACAATGAAGGAAGTCTGAAAAAGAAATCTGTGACTCAGGGGTAGAGGCTGATCCAAAACCCATGTGGATGAAACACCTATGCTGATAACAGAAGAAAAAGCAGCTTCAGGAGCTCTCAAGTCAGAGATGGTAAGGGGACATAGCAACTGCTTAGAAGGAGATTATAAGGATCCCCTGTGCCAATCTTGGACATAGGACCAGACACTGTTGAGCAACTCTATTGCCTATATGCAATTCTGGTCATAGTTCAATGGTGAGGAGGAACACTTTCAGTCAAGAGGGAGTGGAAGCCCTGAGCACCAGTATTGATTTTGGTCTGAAGGGATCAGGGTCCCTTCCTGGATAAGGACCAGAGTGCACACCAGGAGAAAAGTGACAATACCTACTCTCTAGATCATTCCATCTTGGAAGGACTGAAAACTTTCAATATCCCAGAACTGGTGGTAAAAACAGAAGTGGAAAAAGTCTGAAGCTAGAGACAGTGCCCCTTCCCCACCCCACACTGGGAATAGAGCATTTTTTTTTTTATCATAATGATCTTTAAATTTAGAAAAAAATCTTTAACATAAAGATCAAAATCAATAACTAGGCTGGGAAAGAAAGAAAGAAGGAAAGAAAGAAGGAAAGAAGGAAAGAAAGAAGGAAAGAAGGAAAGAAAGAAAGAAAAAGAAAGGAAGGAAGGAAGGAAGGAAGGAAGGAAGGAAGGAAGGAAAGAAGGGAAAGAAAGAAAGTAACTGGCCATCATAAATTACTATGGTGTCAGGGAAGATCAGAGAATGAAGTTAAAACAGTTATAAGCAAAACCTCAATGAAAAAATTACATTGGACACAAATTCAACAAGAATTTCTGGAAGAACTAAAAATTATTTACAAAACCAAATAAAAGTGGTAGAGGAAAGTTTAGGTAAATAAATGAAGGCAAAGGGAGATAATTATGAAAAGATACTGAAAAACTTAGTAAAAGTGGCACAAAATAACTGAAGAAAAAAATACCTTAAGAAACAGAATTGACTAAATGAAAAAAGAGGTACAAAAGCTCACTGAAGAAAATATTTCTTTAAAAATTACAATTGAGCAAGAATGAGACATGAAGAAACAATAAAATCAAAACAAAAATATCAAAATAATAAAAACTAGACCAAATTTGTGAAAGATATTCCTGGAAAAACAACTAACCTAAAAAAAATAGATTGAGGAAAGACAATTTAAGAACTATTGGACTATCTGAAAACCATGATAAAAAAGAGCCTAGACACTATTTCACAAAATTATCAAGTAAAACTGCTTTCATGTCCTAGAATCAGAGTGTAAAATAGGAGTTGAAAGGATTTACTAAAAAAAGAACAAATTAACTCCCCACACACACAATTAAACACCAAAATGGAAATCCTCCAAATTAAAAGAGAGATTAATAAAGTTGAAAGCAAAAGAAAAAAATGGTAATATATATCTATATCTATATCTATATATACACACACACATATTTCCCTCATTCTTGATGCTGACAATTATATGATATTGTATTTTCAAATGTATCTTTAACACAAAATTTTTAGAATATACTTTTTAATTCTAACCAAATATTCCCAATCTGATTTTTTATGACTATATATTTTCTTTCACACTGAGAAACAATGAATTGCCATTGAATTAAAATATCTTTTTCAGTTATTGAAATCAACATTTTTAATACATTCTAAACACCTTTGACCCATCTAGCCAATTTGGAGATTATGAGGTTTGAATCATTGTTCTTTTCTAAGGAATGCCCAATTTAAAGGCTGGTGTCTCCCCTTACTGCTAACTGTGGTTTAAGAGAAATAGTTTACAAGATTTCCAGGGAATAATTGCATCTACCACCCAATCTACTTCCTGTGTATGTATCCAGGAATCTATAGGCTTTGTGTGCTTAATGTTGATTCAAACAACATTAAACTGAAGAAGGATTTTAAAATGAATGTCTTAACATGGTATCATATAGACTATCAATGTTTTTGTTTATAGAAGCAGTACTAGTGTTATTGGTTGTGGTATATATGGACACAGATTTGGGAAAAATCATTTGTCTCAATTCCTGCTTTCAGACAAATAAATGTCAGTAATTCAGGAGAGATAATTGTGTGCTGTCTCCTTAAAGATCATCAGTCATAGAAAGTCTATAACCTCTCTTGGAAATCCACCTCTTTTTTGTTTTATTTTGGGTTTTTTGTTTGTTTTGTTTTACGCTTTTGCAATCTGACATTCAAATTCATTTTTACGTCTAATTGAAGTCTATTTCATTGCTCAGTCCTTTGTGGAATGAAAAACCTACTGACTGGCATCTGTAATAGTAATGTAATTTGATCCCTTTGTATTGGCAAAGCTAACAGGTATTTAGCACCTAGTTTGAAATTAATTAGATCAAGCCTCTGTTAAGAAACAAAATGTATGAACCCCTGTTGCTGACATAACAGGAAGTTGCTGATGTAACAGAAAGGGGCAGAACAGGAAGGAGCTAATAGGTGTATAAGGAGAAGCCCTAGCTAGAATTTCAGATCTTCTTGGAGCCAGGTTCTGGAAGCTGAGGAAGAGACGCCCAGGCTGGAGAGAATGATTCTTATTTTGAGAACCTGGATGAAGTGATTTTGATTCTGGGAACCAGCTGAAATTTCTGCTGAGTCTGAGAGCCAGCTGGAGCTGCTGAGAAGCTACTGAGGAGCTTCTGAGTCTGAGGGCTAGCCAAGCTGCTGAGGATTTCTGAGGACCAGCCAGAGCTACAGAAGACTGAGGAAACCTGACTGTGGTGTCAGTATTTTGTCTGTGTCTTTGTTAAGCCTTGACTTCCCCGGAACAGAGACTGTCAAGAACATAAGGTGGACCGGACACTGTGAGTGTCAGTGTGGAACAGGGACTGCATGGTAAGCTGGACAAGGATCTGGGAGCTATCTGCCTTTAAACCCAGGTGACAGTTTGGTGAATCCAGGTAGGAGCTGGCACCATCGAAGGAGATCCAGGGAATCTCACAGCCTATCTCGGATCAAGATGAGATCTTTTTATGAATACTGAGTAGTGACTGATTGAGGTTGTAACTTACTTGTGACTTTGAAATTGTAACTTATTTGTGACTGAGGGGTGGATGGCCTGTGTATTTTACACTACCCTTTAAGAGAGTGCTAAGTAGTGACTAATATTGTAACTTAGTGTGCCCCATGAGTTGAGAACTTTAATTTTTTATATTTTGTGACTCTTTGAATCGATTGAATGATTGACTTACTAAGTGATTAATTGACTAAATGATTTTACTTTGTTCAAAACTATGTGACTACTGTGGTGAAAACTATGTGGCCATTTTAAGTGATAAGTTGTTGTGAATACTATATTTTGATTTTCTGTGATAAGTTGTGATATTGTGAATGCTGTACCTTAATTTTCTATTAATGTTTTTCTTTGATTTGTTATTGAATAGAGTGTTCCCTATGCTATGTAATCAAAACCTTAAAGCTATTAACAACAGCATTCTTCTGGAAAGCTGCTTGTGCTTGACTTTATAGCATCCTGTTTATAAAAAAGTAAACATTTCTCTTAGTATTCTCCAGACTAAACAACCTCAAATTCTGTAACTGTACTTAATGGAATCCAAGTTTGTTACAAATAATATTTTATTCTACTTTACTATAGGAGACCCAGAGCTTTCCCCAAGGTACAATTTACATAGTACTTTTAAATAGTAGAAGAACCCATGAGGAATTGGTGATGGTTGTTAGGCTCCCGAGCATTCGGGTTAAACTATATCAACTCTTTCCCGAATGAGGAGATCTATAAACTGGTATAGTTGAAATAAAACTGAACTTGGAGTCAGAGGACCTGGATTCAAGTTCTGCCTATTATTTGCTAGCCATGTGAACTTGGACAAGTTCCTTTATATGTTCTGAGCCTCATTTGCCCCCTTCTATAAGATACCACAGTTGGTCTGGATGACCTCTAAGGTCCCTTCTGGTTCCACATATATGATTTTATTATATTACTAAAATTATATAGTAACCCTATGGAAAAAAAAAAGGAACTTGTGGATTCCTTCTCAGACCCTACATTTTATTGTACTTCTAAGAGACATCATAATGGTGAGAACTAGGAGTAAAGTTCAAACACTTATTCCTTCCACAGCTGGATGAATCAATTCTTTCATCTCTCTGGGCTTCAGATTCCTCATTTCTAAGATGAAGTGGCTAGATTAGATTCCTCTCCAACATTTTGTGTATTCACACAGATAAATTTCTTCAGCTACCTATATCCACTAGCTAAGAAAAGGGAGCTCATTCATGACTTAAAAATAAACTTTTAAAATGTTTCAGGTGTAGTCTGCTAGAGAGCCAAATTATAATTTCATAAGTTCACCTACTGAACAAACAAAAGCTACGTAAACTCTATTCCTGAAATTAATTAAGTAGTTACAGACTGAATTAGCATTAAGCTGTAACTGCTATTAAAGGGGGGTAAAAACCTTAAGAAATGCATCAAACACTGCATTTACTAACAGTATCAAATAAACATTTTTGGCAAAGGATTAATTGATGTATCTATAGATCTTGTCTTTTCTCTACTTGAGAGCCATCTTCTTCCTCTAGCTATAGAGTAATGCCTCTTCATTTTAGAAAAACTCAAATCAGTTGAAATTATCATTTTTTTCCTTTACATTTTCCCTTTCTTCCTCTTCCGTTCTCTCCCCTCTCTTCCCCTCCCCTTTCTTTCCCTTCGCTTCCCTTCCCTATCTTACTTTCCTCAATTTATTCATCATGTTCCATGTGAAAGCCACACAAAATTGTCACCAATAGAGGTATAGTCATCTCATGTATAGTGTTGAGCTTAGGTAAAGACACAGGGAGAAATTACTGCCTCTCTTCTCTTATCCAAATCCCTCAGTAAAGAACTCAACAAGACTTCTTGCCCTGCTCTCTGGAGAGAATGAGAATGAATGATTAGCTAGAATTAAACACTTGTCACATTTGAACTGCTCCAAAAGATAAATTAATTTGTTTCTATTAACTAGACAATTATTTATCTAATTAAAAACTAATAGCCAGTGATCTCAGAAGCTGTAATATTTTTCTTTTTAAAAAAGGCATTAAAAAGATAAACCAATTCATTCCTTACTTTCTCAGAAAAACTTTTCCAAAGGTTAAACTCTTTAAAAAAAAATTTGACTCTCCATTATACTTTAGGTAAAGAAGAAAACAAAAAAAAAAGATAAGCTATGTCAACATAGTGAATGAGCATTAGTCAACTCTGCCTACTAGTCTCTGTATCATATCTCCCACTAGAATATAGATTCCATAAGAGCAGGACTTGGTGTCTTATCTAAACTTTCTATTCTCCCAAGGCCCAGAAATTCACTTTAACCCTCAGCAAATTTTTACTGAATTGAATTGAACTGAGTGGCTATGGCTGAAATGCAGGCTATGGACAAGAACCAATTTTTACCTATTCTATGATATAAAGTACTGACAGATCCCCTTGCCCTCCTTTTCCCCCCTCAATGAATTAATCAGACATTTATTCCTTGGCGTTTGTACTCAGATCAAAAGTAAAAGATCTTGAAAGTATTGACCCTTATCAGATATTAATGTCTTAATATGGATTGCTTTGTCAGATTATGGCCTTGAAATAATGCATTATAAAGCCAGTTAGTTTTGATAAGCTAATCAAGGAAATAGAGGTATTCTGGATATGGCCCTACACAAGTAAGAAGAGACTGAATAGGATGCTTCATTTGGGGATAGATAATCAGAAAAAGCTCAAGCTAGGAAGCCTAGATTGAGGGTCCTATATAGTTGGCCTAATGACTAAAAGAGGCAAAGGTCAGCTAAGAAAATTAAAAAAAAAAATAAAACTAGACTACTCTTCCAGAATTCATGCTTATGACATATACTTATCTTGCAATTTTTTTTCAAAGTTTTTTTTTTAAAGCATTCATTTTTCTAAGTTTGGGGGGCTCTGTTTAATTTAAATGAAATGAACTTGACACTGAAAATCTATTTTAAAAAGAACAAAGGCGGGGGGCGGAGCCAAGATGGCCGTGTAGCAGCAGCAATATATCGCAGCTCTCACATAGCCACCCCAAAATACCCATGGAATAGGACTCTGGACCAATCCTAGAACTTCAAAAGCACACAAAGATACTTCCCACTAAAGTCAGCTCAGCTACGAGGAACCATATCAGCACTGTGAACCGAAACCAGCCTGGCCTGAAGCCGGGGCTGTGCCCCGGGGGCGGCCAGGCGGGAGGTGCAGAGAAAGCTGTCAGGTGAGGGATTAGCACCAGCTGCTCGAGGGGGGATTGTGAAAGAGGGAGATAAGCATCTGGCCGAAAGGTCTCCAGAGCGGAAAAGCAAAAGGCAGAGGTTTTGCACC
>JAQQSV010022751.1:0-10517 GCA_028646515.1 Pseudochirops corinnae
ACTATGTTACTGTGTTGGGTTGGTGCCGAAAATCTCAGAAACTCATCAATTTATTTCACATTCCTATTGTTTAGGATTTCCAACAGAAACCAGGCTCCTGATCCAGCCCACTGATTGAGTTTCCAGCAGTGGAAAAACTCTTTGGCTTCATTGTGGAAAGGACTTTTGAAGTCCTGCTCTGCACCAAACTGCTTCCAAACTCAGGCGAGTAGTATCCTGAATCCACATGTCATAACTCAAAAGGACAACTCTGCCCACTTTGATTGTGAAATGTACTGGTGACTTAACCTTGAAAATAAAATGGGGTCCAAGGCAACTAATATCAAAGGCAGAAAGCTGTTCTGTAGAACCCCTAGGCTAAGAAGCAAACGAGAACAGATACAGACCACTAACCCAAGAGACAAAACATGGGCTGAGGTTTGTAGTTACTCTCTCTTTGAACTGTCTTTTCTTTCTTTCTATTGTCTTCTTAAGAACGATATTGATGTTTGTGGAAGAATCACTTTCTGGCTTCTCATTTTTGTGGAACTTCATTTCATTTTTATGCTGTTCCTTTCTCAAATCAGTATGGTTTATGATATTTATTATTTTACTAATCCCCTTACTCTGATCAACAGGCTTAAATGCCTTTCCCCACCCTGAATCACTCAATAGGAAAACAATGGAAAGGTTCTCTAAAACACTCAGTTTAATTAACTTTCAGCAAGAAATTCACTGTGCTAGCCCTTCAAACTTTGGCCATTAATTCCATTTCCTCCTTGTTAGAAGCCTGGATCATGACCCCAATGGGAGGATTTCATTTTACTCACTGAGACAGAATGTTTCAAAAACTCTTGTTCTTCCTTGCGCTGAGATGCAAACAAGTCTTTGTCTACCCAAAAGAGCAGCAGCTTTTATCAAGGGAGCAACTCTTATCCTCTGCTTTCATTTCTCTGCATAGCCTCCTGGAGCTATGAAAGCCTCAAGGATTAAAATACCTGGAAGGAAATCTGCCTGTGGGGAAGGAAGCCCCCTAAAGAAGAAATAGAGAACTTATCTGCAGAATTGAGGCCCCAGGGGGTATTATACTCTTATCTATGGGATTCCTTATACTTGGGAGTGTCTAGAAATTCAGACTCCACCCTGCATCCTCAGTAAAAGTCCCAACACAGGCCCCTACCTTGGATGATTAAATTCCATGCAATGTAATTCTACCTTCATCTAGAACTCCTCCTGGATTGCTTCCATATATACCTCACTTTATTCCTCTGGCCAGTTTCTATGGCCAGAGGTTTCCCTGACCTGGACGTGGGTATCATATAACACTACAAATACCCCCTGTAGTAAGTGGAGTGAGGGAGCCTGTCCTAACAAATCAGGCACCTGACTATTGACCTTTTTCCCAAATAAAGGCAAGTGTAAAGGCATCTCTTCAATTTCTGGCATTGCCTAGGAGTGAGAGAATGGTCCGTTTTTCCTATGCCAGAAAGGACTCTACTCCTCCTGGTTCTTTCACTTCATTTGGGATTCATCCTCTAGCACAAACCTTTACAATTGAATTTCCTCCTTCCTCAGGACAGTTCTTAAGCTGCTCTGCTCAATACCACAGTTTCTATCCCTGCTGGGAAGGTCTAGCCACGCTTACCATGCCCAAATTATTCCTTTTTTTCCAGAAAACCAGTCAGCTGGAATTTCTTTCTTTTTAAGGTTGCCCTCCACCAACAGCAGAGGCTCAATTTTCTTCTATTAATCTCTGTTAGTGGCCACCTGTTACCTGACTGCTACCACAGCCATTTTGTGTTTACTACATGACTCTTTTGGGAACCTCATCACCAGCCTCCAAACACACATTGTTTCACTTGCCCTCAGCGTAGTGCAAGATCTCTGGGTGCTGGGCACCCTAATTACCGAGCAAGAAGGGTCATGTGCCCACATTCAAAAGGAATGTTATTTCTAAGCCAATCAGTCCTCCCTCAGAGAGGAACCTTCTGTGCTCTAAGCAGGCAAGCAGAAGACTTAGGAAATAGGGATCACAACATTCTGAAGCAGGTCTCCTCAATTTACTTCGACTCATTTTCCTGGTTGCAATCTCCACACTACCTTCTCTACTCTGACGTATTTCCTCTTTATTTGCCTTGTATCTGTCTTGGGATATTTTATGTGCCTCAACTATTCACCCTAACATTATATAAAATCAAAACCATGTTTCAGGTGGATTTTTCCCCTATATCTGTAGGGCCATCCCCACCTCTGATCAGAAGAAGGAAATGTAAGAGGATTTATGATTGTCATATTAATTATCATCATCTGATACAATGACTACACTATTCAGATTGTTAGAATCTCCCATAATTCTAGGAGTTTCTGGCTGGAGAGACATAGCTGCATCCTACACATTACAAGGGAGACTGATAAAACAAGAACCCCTTACATGATAACAATTCACAAATTCCTGACCTTATTACTGTCAAGTAAACTGGACCAGACACTACTGCATCCACTTCTCATCGTGCTAACTCTGATTCCACACACCATAGAATAATCACAAGACTCAATGACACTTAAGTCTTGAGACAATCAAATTAAAAACTGTTCACACAAGACTCATGTACACCTGAAGAGTATAAAAATAGCTGCCAAAAAGGGCCTGCCAAGGGAACTCTTTCAAGACCTAAGAATGTTTGTGTTGTAACCCACCAACTTGAAATTGTTTTTTTTTTTGTTTTTCTTTTTTTTTAGAAACATAAACCCTGCATTTGAACAGTAAGAGAAGTCCCTCTCCTAAGGAAGACATTCATAAGCAAACTTGTCTTCCTTACTCTAAAACTAAGTAAACCACTATTTGATTCCTGAAACACCTGTCTCTTGCCTGTTCTTTTCAGCTCTAGCTATTCCCAGGTTAGAACCCAGTCTACCATGTACTACATTTTTACAAATGTGGCTGTTTGAAGGATGTCTCAACCACTAGACTGTCAGCACCCTGAGAGCAGAGATTGCTTTTTTTTTCATTTTGTTTTGGGTTTCTTTCTTTCTTTATTGAATTTCTTTATATGTAAGTTTTCCACAGTGCCTGGAAAAATAGTAGGCACTTCCTAAATGATTGATGAGTGGCTGAGAGTGCTGTGTGGGATCATCAGATTTGCTCTTAGCTTTTTGGCTTTGTTTTATATTATGGGAAAAGAGAGAAAATTGGACTCTAATCCACAGAAATGATTAAAGATTATCCAGGAGTTTCAGGAACGATGAGCATTCTCCTGCTTTACAGCCTACTATACAAAATCTATTTGTAATTTGTAATCTTTGTAATCAAAGATATTTGTAATATGGATGTACCCTATCCAATCTTGAGCAAGCAGCACTTTGGAGACTCAGGATTAAGCACTCTGTCCAGGTCAGGGCCATGCAAACATAAAATAATCTGGAATCAATCAAGTATTAAGTAGCTGGGAACAGTAATTTTCTCCCTATATTTAGAACTTAGTGTGTTAAAAGTTGAATGAGACAAATACCATGAAGAGAAGCAGGAGTCAAAGTTTAATTACTAATGTATTTATTGGTATTGTAAAGAAACAGAAGGAGAAGATCAAGAGATATGTATTGTCCCAATATCAGGGTCCACATGAGGACTTCAAAGGTGCCTCCTGAATGCCCATCTTCCTTTTTATTTACTGAAAGAAGAATGAAAGTGACTTAGAGAAGATGAACTGGTTAGGATCCTTGGGTAATGGCAACAACCACCATAAAAGTCATATATTAATGAAATTTTAAAAACAAAACAAAACAAAATTTGGAGACAGAAAATGGGCAAAGATATGGATGAGTAGCATGAAGATTAGGAAGAAAAGAATAGGTGAAATTTTGATCTTTGTCTCTCTGTCTCTGTCTCTGTCCCTGTCTATCTATCTCTGTCTCTCTATTTCTCTCTCCTTTCTCTCCCTCACTTTCCTGACCCCATCTCTTTCCCACTGTCTATATCACTCTCTCTGACCCTGTCTGCCTCTCTTTTTCTCTGTCTTTCTACCATTTTTCTCTCTTTGTCTCTATCAAGGAGAATAGTGCAGAGATAAGGAAAGGTAAGGCAACAGTTGGAAGACAAGAATAGTGAAAAATACCCAGAATAATCGAAAAAGAGAAAGAGTTCTAAAAAATTTTGGAACAGATATGATGTTAGTTGACAACCAGAACATATTCAAATATGGACATTGGTTTACTGAGAATACCAATGAAATACCTTGGGGGTGGGAAGAGTAGACAACCTCCTTATTGGCCACCTGAAAGGCCTCCCTGCTGACCACCCCATTGACCTCCTTGTTGACCACCTTGTTGACCTCCTTGCTGTCCACCTTGTTGACCTCCTTGCTGACCATCTTGTTGACTTCCTTGCTGGCCACCTGGATTACCTCCTTGTTGGCCTCCTTGTGCTCCAGGTTTTATGTTTCAGCCTTGTTTTTCTCCAGAGTTCTGATTATCCCGCTGGTTTTCATTTGATGCTGGTACATCTATTGGTTCTTCTGAATTTTGTTCATCTAAGAGGAGATAGCACAGGTATAGAAAAGTCACATGAAGGAAAAAGCCTGATATGTAGTGCATGAAGACAGAATGGTTTGTGTCATAGGTTCATCATTCAATGATTGAAGCCCTTGCTATATTACAAGTAGTGTTGAATGAGGGTGATCCTGATTTCCATGATGGATGTTTAATATGTATCTAAGACACACAGCCATGGTCCAGGCTGAAAGTAAGGCTGGGTGGGGTTATGTGATGAATGATCATAAAAAGTGGGGCTGAATTTCTCATAAATTGACTCATCCTATGAAATGGAACACATCCAAAAGGCCTGCTTCTCTGAGTGACAGATTCATGAAAAGAGAGGAGAGGCTCAAGCACAATCCTCCCCAATTTATGATATGAAAACCCATGGAAGGTCCTAATCTGTGATGCATATAAGGACAATTTCAATAGAAAATTCAGAGATAAGTCCTCCTGCATATTAGAATATTTTCTTTTCAGCAGTCTTACCTGTATTTTGTACAGAGTTTTGTCTTTTGGGGGAGAAATACAAAATGGCAATGAATGATGAACTTTTCTGCATTTTCTCATTAGTCCACAAGTTTTGTTCGGTTTTTCCTCACTTTGGACCCCCATGGCATTCAATCTAGATAAGGCTTTCTTGGCTTTTGTATCTCCAGTTCCAAAGAGAAGGAAATAATATCCTTTTTGTTTCAAGAGAACTCAATATCCTAATACTAAGTACATATTTTATCTATCACAATACTTTTTTTTGTCATATGAGGTTTAAGATAAAAAAAAAAATTCAACTGGAAAACATCTTAAAGTACATCATTTTCTAGTGAGAAATCTGAAGGAATTGAAGGAAGGTTGTCAAGTGACCTAGGTTTATTAATCACTTAACCATGTCCCAGGCACTGTGAGTTAACCAAGGTCATACGGGCCAAGGAAGAATTTTAATCCAAGGGTGTTGACTGCAAATACTTTTCTTTTAACCCAATATGTTTCCTTTCCTTTGACCACTCAATGTAGAATCAAGGGATTGGGATCATATCCTACTTTTCAAAATATTAGACAGCTATGCCTGGTGGGAAGTTGTGTAAGCTCTCTGGCCCTGAGCTTTTTCATATGAAAAACTGTTATGATGATCTCACTAAAAGGCAGAATGGCAGAGCAGATTATAACCCAGTTTCACAGTTAAAAAGTATTCAGTTCAAATTCTACCTCCGACACAAATTGGCCATATGAAAAGAAGTAAATGACATACTGCCTCAATACTCCAAATGACGTACTGCCTCAATACTCCAAAATCTCTCAGATACTCTCCACTGAACTTGATTACAGCTATATCATAGACAGGTACAGCACTAATGAAACTGAGATCCCATTATGGTGTACATGGTTATGTTTCCACGCTTACATTAACTCTCTACAATGCCAACACTTCTGATAAAAAAATGATAATATTTCACTCCATCACCCTAATTTTATTGAGCAGGATTGCAAATATTGGCTTCTGAGGAAATATTTACATGAATTCTGAGTATAACTATCCTTTTTAAACTTAAAAAATAAATCTTTCTTGTTGGAAATGATGTCATATGACCCAACACCAATAACCTGTTAACATGATCATTTCTGGTTAGAAGGTCAGCTCTAAGAAGGGAGAAACTACTATACTCTGAATATACTTTACCGATTTGTTTTGTTTCCACAACAATAAATGCTTGTTGATTGATTATTGGTATTATGACAACAGAGATTCCTCTTTACCCAGAATAAAGGGCCTGATAAGTGAGTGGTAATTCACACCTATTAAGGGGATAGTTTAACATCTACCTGAACGGCCCCATCTTATTGAAATGATCTATACCTTGCAAGAATTAGATATACACATTGTCAAGAAGTATGGAGTTCATGCAGTAAAGGGAAGAATTAAAATGATGTCTACATGAGTGTCAAAAACTAAATGTGTGTCAAAATCTGAATGGAAAAAGAAAAATTCAGTCATTTCTGTTTTCCAATGTAATGACATTTTTTGTCCCAGGAATTGAAACGTTTTACTCTTTTTATTAATATTTTGTTCCACATAATGCAGTTCAATTGATTAAGAAATCATTAAATTGCTAATATATGCCTCTCATTTTGGTGTTGGATATGCAAATAAAGAGAAAAAAGTCTGTGATGTTGAGCAATTTAAATTCTATTTTAAGTGGAAAAATATGCAGATAAGAAATTAAATGCTAAAAAGATAAAAACAAAAAAAAATAGGCGAAGGGAACTTACAAACAAAAAGCAGGGCAGAAAATCCAAATAGATTTCCTATAGGAGATGACATAAACAGAATTTTATCAAAGCTAGAAATTCTAAGAGGTAGAGATGAGTACAAAATAGATTGCAGTTGGAAGAGCAGGATTAAAGTGCACGTGATGTAATGCTGTGTGTGAGGAAAAAGTAGCATGTAAGACTGAGGAAAAGAATGAGCTTAAAGAATATTTTGAGTTTGACTGGAAACCCAGGGAAGAAAAGAGATTTGAGGAGTCATCAGAACGTGGAAAATAAGAATGGCACCTCCTATTTATCTAACTCTAGGAAGAAAAAAGTACCGGAACTACTGGGGAAAGCTAACAACAAAGGACCTCACGTGACTTATACTCCAGTGCTTTCCCAATATGCCATCAACATGATCATAGATTCTTTGTTTCCCCCACTTACCCTCATCTGTGTATTGAGCTGAGCTCAGGCCCAACAGGGCCACTGAGAAAAGGAGAAGGAGCCACTTGGTGGCAGCCATGGTGTCAATGTTACCTGTGCTTCACGGACCAAGGAAAACTGTTCTTATAAGGACCTCAGAGAACAATGTCCCTTTTCAAATGTCAACTCAGTCCCTTATCTGTAGATATTTTTCATGTCCACATAACTGCCATGCCAAGTTTTGGTTGGATTGAGTTTGAGGGCTGGCAAAATCTCCAGCACAAAAAATCATCACCAAATAAAAGTTAGCCAAAGACTTTGAAGACAACTTGCCTGCAAACACCACATATGATATTGTGATTGCAATGAAGGGTAGTCTTTCATCTTGCCATTTCTCTTCCATACGGAAATCTAAACTCCTTGAGTGTATTTTGATATCCTGTGTTGCAAGTCAGTTAAATGTCATCACTAACTTTCTTCCCATGTCAGGAATGAGCCAGCAAGGTCAATATACAATGGAAGGATAAAATAACTAAAATGAAATCACTAGATACAGTAACTATACAGGGAAGCCCTTGCCCCATCCCATTTCATTAGAAGGTTCATAGACTTCAGCAGCTGTAATCTTTGGTCACTTGAGGTACGTCTTTATGGAACCAAGCTTCTGTGCCTCTCTTCATCATTCCTTTCTCAACAATATTTTAAATGATACATCTCAAAATTTAACTAAAATAAGTTTTGAATAAATGTTTGGAGTTTAGAAAATACCCTTCCCCAAAACTAATATCTCTCTATCCTTCTTCCAAATACTCTGCTCAACAGGTACCTCTAATAATAAAATACAATTCCAGGTGAAAAGGCTTTCTCTCAGTTATTTACTTTTAATACTCCATCCACAATTCATTTAGCCCATTTCCTTCCCAGATTCACATGTTCAGAGGAGCTCATTCAGAGACTTAAATGGCAACAGGACAGGAGAAAGCATATAGCACAACCCCCTCATTATCAAGAAAAATAACCTGAAGTCAAATAGGTGTAGTGACTGTTCCAGAGTCAGTAAGTTGGTAGCAAAGTCAGTACAAACCTTTACATATATTTCCTTTTTCTCTATGGAGAGAGAAGTGATAAGTTATTTATTATCCAAGACTGAGACTGGTCAATACAGTTAATCATAACTGAGATCTTTTATTTACATTATTATAGTCATTAAGCATATTGTTCTCCTACTTCAGCTTATTTCACTCTATAGGAGTTCGCAAAATTTTTACTCTTCCTCCTAATTTATCATATTATCATATTATTTATTTTCAAAAATTCAATACATAGCTAATTACATTCAGACGATCATTTGTTCAGGCATCCTAAAGTAATTGGTCATTTATGTCTTTTAAACTTTCATTTTCTAAAATTAAAAATAAATTATAAGTTCTTATTGAAAGGATTGTTCTTTCTGGATGTAAATGAGGTATTGACTCATCTTTTTTATTCTAAATTGTTTTATATAATATGTCAACCTATTTATATATACTCTGACTGAAATGAGATGAAAATTTGTGTTTCTTTCCATTGCTCAGTCTTCTCAGTCATGTCTGACTCTTCATAATCCCATTTGGGGTTTTCTTGACAAAGATCCTGGGGTAATTTACTGTTTCCTTCTTCATCACATTTTATAGAGGAGGAACTGAAGCAAACAGGGTCAAGTGATTTGATCAATATGACTTTCCCAGACCCATGTGTCTGAAGCAAGATTTGAACTCATGAATATGAGTCATTCTGATTCCACGTAACAGATCTCTATCCACTATGCCACCTTGCTGCCTATTGTTCCTCAAAAATAGACATCATTAAATAACCATGCTAGTTAGTGAGTGATAAGCTAAGCTGTAGTGATGTTTTCTTTATTTTATTATAAAGAATTTGGAATGAAATTTTAAGTGGTTGTTAATGGCTTGAAATGCTTTTGAAAATGTTCAATTGCATATTACAAGAAACTTGATTATTGATTATTTTTAGTCTAAAGACTAAATCTAAAATAGTCTATAATAGTCTAAAGACTAATCATTTTGATTAATAGAGATGACCTTCTTGATGTGGGGGTCAGGCAGAAAAAATATCCAGAGGTTAAAGATCATGTGTCATGTTTGAAAAACAGTGAAGAGGTCTATCTTACTGGATTACTCAGGACCTGAAGGAAAATAAGGGATATGAGATTGGAAAATTTCAGTAAGGGGGAAAGTGGGAAATGGTTTAGAACGCTTTGCAGAGGATGTTATTTTTGACTGTGGCTTAGACAGAGAGCCACTCCAGTTTAGTGAGTAGGGGGTAGCCATGGTTGGATCCACACTTTAGGAAAATCACTTTTCTGAAAAATAGAAGAGACTGACAAAAAAACTGAGGAAGACAGACCCACTAGCAAGCTATTCTAATAGTCCAGGAACGAGGTGATGAGGGCCTGCATCAAAATAGTAGCACCAACAAGGAAAAAAGGTGCTGCAAAGGTGAAATTAATAGGCATTTACAATACATTGGTTATGGAGAAGGATGGGGAATGACAAATAGGGGGAAGTTGAGGATGATGCCCAGGTTGCAAACCTAAGAGGCCAAAGGGATGGAGTTGCCTTCAACCATAATTAGGGAATTAGGTGGATGAAAGGGTTTAGAGTTAAAAAATGAATTCATATTTGGACATGCTGATGCCTATGGGACACCTAGTTTGAGATGTCTGAAAGTCAGTTGGAGTTGTAAGATTGGAGTATAGCAGAGCATTTAGGGCAGGAAAGGTAGAATTGAAAATCATTTGCAGAGATATGGTGCTAAAAGCCATGGAAGCTAATGAGATGACCAGGTGAAGTAGCACAGAGTGAGAAAAGTGCCTATAGAGAGAACCCTGTAGAATACTTATAGGTTTCAGGGAATTATTTAAATGAAGATACAGCAAAAGGGACTGAGAAAGAATAATCTGGTAGGTGGGGAAAGAACTAGGAGAGCACAGTGATCTGAAATCTACAGAGAAGGAATTATTGAGAAGAAGAGGGTGATGGACAGGATTGGAAACTGCAGAGCAGAGAGATCAAGGAGAGCAAGTATTGAGAAAAGACCATTGGCTTTGGCAATTAAGACATTCATGGATATTACATATTTTCTTCAATTTTTTTTATTCTTTTTTTTTTTATTTTATTTTAGTTTATATCATTCATTTCCAGGAAATTTTGAGTTACAAATTTTCTCCCCATCTTTCCCCTACCCACCACCTCAAAACATCCATCCCAGTGTATACTCCTCCCCCAATCTATTCTCTCCTATGTCTTCCCCCCTCACCCCTCTGACTTTCTGGT
>JAQQSV010022752.1:0-10517 GCA_028646515.1 Pseudochirops corinnae
AAGTAAGTCAGATGTCAAGTTGGGTTAATTTCCTTTTAATTGCCCTCAAACACAATACTTATTCTTATTTCTATACCTTTTCTTATTTCATGTTCTCTGACTTGAAAGTCTCTCCATATCTTTGCCATAGTTTATACTACACTTTGCTCTGGTAAGAAGGAGGTTGGCAAGATAAAAAAAACAAAAACAAAACAAAAAAAGAACCTACTACATTATAACAAAAAGAGGACATGACTTGAACAATTCTTCAATTTGTGAAGACAGATAATTTCATTTTGGTTTTTTGGTTTTTGGAGGGGGAGAGGTAGGACAATTTAAGTTAAGTGACTTGCCAAAGATCACATGGCTAGTTTGTGTGTGTGTGTGTGTGTGTGTGTATGTGTGTGAAGTATCTGAGGCTGGATTTGAACTCAGGTCCTACTGATTCTAGGGCCACTGCTCTATTCACTGTGCCACCTACTTGCCCCAAAGATAGATAATTTCAATGCAAAGAAAAATTATATTCTACATGACACATGATATCCATTTATGCATAAGATAGCATTTCTGTAACAATGAGGGCTTCATAGATCTAGTTAAATTCTGTGCACTCTTCAAATCTTCTTCAGGGCTTATGGATGCCTTATCCTGTCTATTCTTTCTGACTCCACTTAACACCCAAGTAAAGTCATACTTCCTTAATGAAACATTTCATTATTATTACAATAGCCATTAAGTTCACCTTTCTCTAAAATTCCATGGTACTTTATATTTTTTTATACTATTTAGCACAATCTTTTTTGCTAACCTGTTCTTCAACTATTTCAATGGTACTAGTCTTCCTTTTTTCAACTATATACTTAAATAATCAAGAACAAGAATTATTGTCATTTACTTCAAGTCAGTTTAATTTAACAGCTTTTACTTGAGTGCCTACTATGTGGAAGGTATTATACTTGGTGTCTGGGCATACAAAGAAAAATACAATGAAGATAACACAAGACCTAGCAGCTTCTCCATTAAGGGATCAGAGGGCTTGGAATATGATATTTCAGCAGTCAAAGGAACTAAGATTAAAACCAAGAATCACCTACCCAACAAAACTGAGTATAATCCTTTTTTACAATGTGACTAATGTTAAAATTGTTTTAATATGAATCGAAATGTAGAGCCCATATTAACTTGCATATTGTCTTAGGGTGTGAAAAGGGAAAAAACAGGAGAAAATTTGGAACAGAAAATCATGTGGAAGTAAATGCTTAAAACTGAAAATAAATAAATAAATTTTAAAAAAGAATAGCATCTATCATTTAATTTAACTACAAAGCTAGAACATTTCAATGTTTTTTTTAATGTGCTGTCCATGTGTTAATTTGATTTTTAAAAATTTAATTAGTTTTTGTGTGTATATACACTTCATAATTCTAAAGTCCACACTTGAATTTTGATGAGATAATGTTATGTTGTTGTTCAGTTGTTCAGTCATGTCCAACTTTTCATGACCCTATGGACCATAGCATGCCAGGTCCTTCCATCTTCCACTACCTCTTGAAATCTGTTCAAGTTTATATTATTGTTTTCCATGACAGTATCCATCTGCTTCATCCTCTGCCTTTCCCTTTTCCTTTTGTCTTCAATTGTTCCCCAAAACAGAATCCTTACTAATGAGTCCCATTTTCTCATTATGTGGTCAAATTATTTAAGCTTCAACTTCAGTATTTAATCTTCCAATGGATTGCTTGAAGTAATGTCCTTAAGTATTGACAGATTCAATCACTTTATTATCCAAGTGACTCTCAAAAGTGCTCAATTTGAAAGTATCAAGTCTGTGGTGCTCAGATTTATTTATTGTAGAACTTTATTTTTTTCTTAATGTTATTTATTTATTTTTAGTTTTCAACATTTACTTCCACAAGATTTTGATTTCCGCATTTTCCCCATCTCTCCCCTACCCCCACCCCAGTTGTTCATTCTGATTATCCCTTCCCCCAATCTACCCTCCCTTCTATCATCCCCACTCCCTATCCCCTTCCTTCCTACTTTCCTGTAGGGTAAGATAGATTTCTACACACAATTGAATGTGTATGTTATTCTCTCCTTAAGTCAAGTACAATGAGAGTAAAGTTCACTCATTCCCTCTCACCTTTCCCCTCTTCCCCTCCATTGTAAAAGCTTTTTCTTGCCTCTTCTATGTGAGATGATTTACTGCATTCTACCACTCCCTTTCTCCCTCTCCCAGTATATTTCTCATCCTCTGTCCCCTGTCCATATACATGTATGTATTTGTATGTATGTGCTCCTGTATGAGTTCCCTCCAACTACCCTATTACTGAGAAAGATATCATGAGTAACAAATAACATCTTTCCATGTAGGAATGTAAAAAGTTCAACTCTAATAAAGTCCCTTATTATTTCTCTTTTCTGTTTACCTTTTCATGTTTACCTTAAGTATTGTATTTGAAAGTGAAATTTTCTATTCACCTCTGGTGTTTTAATTAAGAATGTTTCAAAGTCCTCTATTTCATTGACTGTCTATTCCCCCTGCCCCTAAAGAATTATACTCAGTTTTGTTGGGTAGGTGATTCTTGGTTTTAATCCTAGTTCCTTTGACTTCTGAAATATTATATTCTAAGCCTTCTGATCCCTTAATGTAGAAGCTGCTAGGTCTTGTGTTATCTTTACTGTATTTTTCACAATACTCAAATTATTTCTTTCTCGTTGCTGGCAATATTTACTCCTTGACTTGGGAACGCTGCAATTTAGCTATAATATTCCTAGGAGTTTTCCCTTTGAGATCTCTTTCATTTGGTTGTCAGTCAACTCCCTAAATTTGTTTTTTACCCTCTTGTGCTAGAAAATCAGAGCAGTTTTCCTTAAAAGTTTCTCAAAAAATGATTCCCAGGCTCTTTTATTTATATCATGGCTTTCTGGTAGTCCAATAATTTTTAAATGATCACTCCTGGATCTAATTGCCAGTTCAGTTTTTTTTCCCCCAATCAGATATTTCACATTGTCCTTTATTTTTTTTTCCTTCCTTTGGCTTTGTTTTACAATTCGTTGACTTCTCATAGAGTCATTAGCTTCCATTTCCTCCATTCTAATTTTTAAGAAATTACTCTCTTCAATGACCTTTTGGACCTCCTTTTCCATTTGGCCAATTCTGCTTTTTAAGGCATTCTTCTCCTCATTGTCTTTTTGAACCTCTTTTGCCATTTGGGTTAGTCAATTTTTAAGGTGTTATTTCTTCAGTATTTTTTGAGTCTCCTTTATCAAGCTGTTGACTTGTTTTTCATTTTTTTTTGCATGACTCATTTCTATTTCTAATTTTTCCTTTACTTTTCTTGATTTTCAAAACCCTTTTTTGAGGGTCACATGGACTGTGACCAATTCATATTTTTCTTGGAGGCTTTGGATGTAGGAGTTTTTACTTTGCTGTCTTCTGGTTGTATGTTTTGATCTTCCTTGTCACCAAAGTAAGATTCTTAATCTGAGGTTGTTTTGTTTTGGTCCCCTACCAGCACTGTTTGGTCATTTTCCCAGTCAATTACTTGGCTATTTAACTTTTTGTTAAGGTAGGGTTCTGTTTCTGGTGTAGAGAGTGTACTGTCCCAAGCTTAAAAATTGTGTGCAACCGTTTTCAGAAATACCTCTAGGAACCTGTAAATTTTTATTTCTTCCAAGGTATTATGATAAAAGGAGAGGTGTTTACTTCTCTCCAAGCCTGTGCTCTCATCTATGAGTGACTACAAGCACTCTTTTCTGTCTTGAAAGTGTGAGAAAGATCCCCAGATCCAAGCACAGGCAAAGCAAAAGAATCCTCCATCAGTGCCAGCAAAGAGATCCTTGTAATCCACTTCTGATCAGCTGCTCAATCCCCTCACCCTCTATGAGTTGAGAGCTTCAGAAGCAGTTGCTACAGCTGCTACAACCCCACTCTGGGGCTGGAGTCAAACCATGCTCCTCTCTCATCCAGGTCCAACAAACTTTTCCTACTGACCTCCTAAGTTGTCTTTGGTGTTTGTGGATTGAGTACTCTGGCAACTCTCAGAGTTGCCAGTGATGCAGTCCCCTCAGATCGGAGGTTCACTGGAGCCCACTCAGTACTTGAGCACTCCTTTCCCAGCCTGGTGCAACAAACCTTTCCTGTCAACTTTCCAGGTTTTCTTGGACTGGAAATTTTTCTTTTGCTGTCATTTTGTGGGTCCTGCCACTCTAGAATTTGTTTACAGTCATTTTTTTCTGGTATTTGATGGTATTTGGGGGAGAGCTAAAGTGAGTCCCTACTTTTACTCTGCCATCTTGGCTTTGCCTATAATCCAACTTTCAAAGGCATATATTGCTATGGGAAAAACATAGCTTTGACTATATGGACCTATGTTGGCAAAGTGATGTCTCTGCTTTTTAATATGTTTTGTTATAGCTTTCTTTCCAAGGAGCAAGTACCTTATAATTTCATGTTTGAAGTTGCCAACTACAGTGATCTTTAAGCCCAATAATATATAAAGTCTGAGACTACCTTCATTTATTCTCTCTCTATTTGCTAGGAAGTGATGGGATGAATTACCAAGATCTTAGGGTCTTTTTTTTTTTAATGTTAAGCTTCATGTAAGCTTTTACACTCTCCTCTTTCACCTTCATCAAAAGATTTCTTAATTCTACTTCATTTTCTCTCATCTGAGTGTTGTCATCTACATATCTAAGACTGTTGTTATTTTTCCCAAAAAACTTAATTTCAACTTTCAATTCATCCAACCTGGCTTTTCACCTGGTGCATTTTAAATATGAATTAAATAAATAAGATAACAACAAATAGCCTTCTCATACTCCTTTTCAAATCATAAATCAATCATTTTTTTTGCAAATTCCATACTAACTATTGCTTCTTGACCTGTATTCAGTTTTCCCTGGAAAGAGTTAATATCATCTTGAACTTCCACCTCTTGAGGACTTTCCACTTCTTACCATGGTCCACACAGCCAAATTCTTTAGTGTAGTCAATAACACAGATTTTTGTTTGTTTGTTTGTTTTCTGTGACTCTCTTGCTTTCTCCATAATCTAGTGAGTATTCCTCTGTCTCTTCCAAAACCAGTTTGTTCTTCTGGTAATTCTCAGATCACATATTGCTGTAACCCAGCTTGCAGAATCTCAAGTATTACTTTGCTTGTGTGTGAAATAGGGGCAATTAGTGAATAATTTAAGCATTCCTTGACATTGTCCTTCTTTAGGATTGGCATGTAAACTGAGCTTTTCAAATCCAGTGGCCACTGTTTTGTTTTCTAAAATTGCTGGCATATTGAGTGCAACACTTTTATGGCATCATCTTTTAGGATTTTAAATAGCTTGGTTGGAATTCCAGCATTTCCAATAGCATTATTGTTAGCAATGCTTCCTAAGACCCACTTGACTTCATTCTCCATGATGTCTCACCCTAGATCGGCAAATACACCATTGTGGTAATTGATGATATTAAGATTCTTCTTTTATAGTTTTTGGAGTATTCTTGCCTCCTTTTCTTAATCTCTTCTGTTTCTGTTAAATCCCTACTATTTTATCTTTTATCATGCACATTTCTGCATGAAATTTTCCCTTTATATCTCTTATTTTTTCTTGAAGAGATCTCATGTCTTTCCCATTCTGTTTTTGTCTCCTATTTCTTTGCCTTGCTCATTTAAGGAAACCTTTTTATATTTTTTTTTTTTTTGCTATTCTCTGGAATTCTGCATTCAATTGGATATATCTTTCTCTTTCCCTTTTACCTTTCAACAATAACATTTTCTGCATTAGAATTTTGTTGCTTACTCATTATTTAAACATGAATATGACAATATCACCAAATCAAACAATCATAAAGTGCAGTGAATTTGAGTGGAAATAAGCACCAATATGTTGCCAGAGAGTGAATATATTCATGGCTTGTTGGTATTAGAAACATATTATGATACATAATACTCAATATGATATATACTGTCTATTATGCAAATAAATGAGTGGTTCTCAACTTTCCTAATGCCATGACCCTTTAATACAGTTCCTCATGTTGTGGTGACCCCAAACATAAAATTATTTCTGTTGCTACTTCATAACTGTAATTTTGCTACTGTTATCAATTGTAATGTAAATATCTGATATCCAGGATGTATTTTCAGTGTTACTAATTGAACATAACCCACAGGTTGAGAACCACTGCAAGTTTAAATGATATCACTAAATTGTTTAGGGCAGAAACACTTCAAGGAGAAAAACTGGGATGGAAATAAAAGCCATGTCATGTAAGTATTAATTGAAGGACAGACGTATATTTGTCTTGAAAGAGAATTTTAAGGGAAACATACCATATTTTATTCAAGTATTTCAAGAACCATCTTGTAAATAAAGAATTAGTTTTTGTCTGCTTATGACAGAAAAGAAAGCTATCATTTTCATAGTCATGTTCTGCTTTGATATAGAACCCTACACGAAAAGCATATACACAGTCCACTTTTTTTTTCCATTAGTATTTTTCTCTTGCCTCCAATATTTCCAATGTTGCCTCCAATTCACCTCTACTTATCAGTAATTGAAGCCAGTCTTTAAGAGTCAGGTCTTATTTCATGATCCCAAACCATAGTGATCTCTGTTGGTAAATCTAAGGGGTACAGTATTTAAAATTCTAGTTAAAAAGACCTGGGTTTGAACCTTAACTCAAGTATTTTTTATTTATGTGGCCCTTGGAACTTAATCTCTTACAGATTTATTTTCTTTGTGTATAAAATGATAATAATAATAACATAATCATATGGCTATTGTGAAGAGCAAATTTAAATATACAAACATAGATATAGGCATATACACATATATTAACATTTGAAAAGATATAATATACAATATATCTATATGTATATGTGTATGACTTTGCAAATCTCAAAATGCTATGTAAATGTGGGCTACTATATCACTTACATCATGCTCATGTC
Organism: Pseudochirops corinnae; assembly: GCA_028646515.1. NCBI lineage: Eukaryota > Metazoa > Chordata > Mammalia > Diprotodontia > Pseudocheiridae > Pseudochirops > Pseudochirops corinnae. The sequence continues at coordinate 6,934 of JAQQSV010022752.1, forward strand.
ATATATTGAATCATGTTATACACCTTATCTCCTCAATTAGATAAATCCTCATGGGAATTAGCATTGGATGGATGTTCTTCATTATAGTAACTCAGTAAATGTTTAGTTTATCTGCATAATCTTTACCAATTTTTTTCACATTTTTTCCCTGAGATTTGCCTGATCTATGCTTTCATTAATCTAAATATTAAGGTTTCTTCACTTCATTTGATAAGATATTAACTATGTCAACAAATTGCCCTGTAAAGTTGACTTGAAAAATAAGTGTTCAATGATTCCCAAGCCTATTCTAGGGAGTGATGAAGAATGAGCTTTTTTATTCTTGTTCTAGATCTACCTTTAACTTATTTAGCTAGGAATTTGTAAATTTTCCTTTCTGTTTCTTTAGCTCTGCAATCACAACTATATAAAAAAGACCTACTTTCAACACACAGAATATGAAAAGGAATTATGATCAGCAAGTATTCTTATGCTATAAGCTACTAACATTGCAATATCCATTGCAAATTTCCTTATTTATATTTATTATTGCTAGGTATCATTGGGAATGATATATTCTGCTGCAGTTATTTTTATCAGATTTTAGCAACCTCATACATATAGAAAGTTGTAATGAATAAAAAAATAAAGAAAAGACCACTAAATATAGATAAAAATAATATAATTGTCATGACAACAAGAAGCAGGATGTCACATCTCAAAATGTGAATGAATTACGTTGATCTCAAAACTAACAACAAAATAAAATAAAATATTTTGCATACTTTCCTTTGTAAATGAAGTCTCCATATTCATTATGCCTTTTAAATAGCATTGGCAAAAAAGATACTTTTCAGTATCAAATTAAAATGTGGCTCACAATTCAACAGGAAAAAAAATTGTAGATCTGAAACTATTACTCCTTTTTAAAAACAATTGTCTCCTTACTTCCTTTCCATCATAAAAATTTATTCATTCAGATATAAATAGAAGACTGGCAAAGTTTTCCCAAAAATAATTCAATCTTGGTATGAAACTCCCACCCTCATTGACTGATTTTCCAAAATTGCTTAAACTTTCTTTACAACTAATATGAATATGTTGCAATATTACATAAGGTTTATCAGATTAATGTTAAATTAGTCAAGATCTCCACAGGGCTTAGAAAGTTTAGGTGTTCACATACATGGAGTGACTCTGAAAGATGGCAGCTTGTGGTGTTACCAATTCTAGGATGATATAGATTTGCCTTATGACGCTTTAAATATTTCTGTTATTTCACATACATTTATTTTTAGTGTCTGGTGGCTACTATTTATTTTGTGAAGAAAGCTTTTTATCCAGAAAATTAATTGTCTTTCTAAATTATATTTTTAGCAATAGTCACATATGTATGAATTCATTTTTAGACTGTATTAAGTGCTGAAAAATAAACTTCAAATTCTTGAGAAATTTATAACATGATGAAATATTATGTAATTTTTTACTCACTACTGATAACATCATCTATTATTATTGTTACTTTAGCCTATAATTTATTAATTTTAGACAAACATTACTTATAACAGTGCCAGTGAAGTCTACACTGTGGCAAAAAGGAGGCAGGCACTTAAACTTTTGGAAATTTGCTGAAGAGTGCTATTAATAAAATCCATAATTTGCTCCTTAAAACAGCCTACAAAATTCAGTAAGAATGAGCCAAAGAATGGGGGAAATCGAAGTAACTGTTGAGTCATTTAAATAAGAAATTGATTTGGGGTCTGGCCTCTATTAAGCTTATTAAAGAGGATGGTAAAGAATTATAAGTCGCAGTTGTGACCTAATTCTTATTAGAATGCTGGCTCCTACAGTGTTCCCAGCTGGGGTATCTCAATAGGATATAGGATGGACCACTAATGTAAGCAAATTATACCCAAAATAACCTAATAGGCAAATTCTTCATTTCATCTTGTCATGACTGATGGATTTTAAATACCCCTCCCATTTATTTAATTGTCTCTGTATTGTCAGTTTCACATGAAGAAAAACTTCAGTCATAATCATCATTCTTCACATTGGACAAACAAGAATAATGTACATGCATGTATAAGTGGTATGTGTGTGTATGTGCATGCAGAAAGAGAGAGAAAGGGACAAAAAGAAATAGAACTGGTAAAATAGTTTAAAATGAAGTTTATAAATTACAGAAAGGTAAAAGTGTTGCAATTTTTGTCCTTGCTCTAATAAGCAACTTTATAATTTATATTAGTTTAATATCACTTGTTATATTATAATTTAATATATTGTTATCCTTGTTTTGCTCCCCCTGTAGCAGATTATACATAATAACTTATATATTTACCTATTTTTTCTATAAAATCCACCTTGAAGTGAATATGTTCTAGTTCATGTCTGGGTTTCAAAAACTATGAAGTTCCCAAAAATAATTAAACAGTTTTTATAGGCACTACAGAATGTAACAGATGCAATTTTTTTTTTAGTTGAGTTGAGCTTTTTATTTAATGTTACAAAAAATATTTAGTCAAACAGACCAAAGCCCATGTCATCATCAGACTCCTCAGATTCTTCTTTTTTTTTGCTTCCTCTTTCTTCTTCTCTGCAGCTGGGGCAGTGGTGCTAGCAGGAGCAGCCCCTCCAGCAGGGGCAGCACCACCAGCTGCTGGGGCAGGTCCACCAACTCCTACATTGCAGATGAGACTTGCAATGTTTACATTGAACCAGGCCTTGGCAAATAATCCAGGCCAGAATGGTTCAACATTTACACCTGCTGCTTTAATGAGGGCATTGATTTTATCCTCCGTGACCGTAAACTCATCGTCATGAGGGATGAGGGCAGAGTAGATGCAGGTGAGCTCAGAGACAGCCATTTCAGCAGATGGATGAAAAACTTGTTTGTAGTGGTGCTAGTCGCCAGCTGAAGTGAGGGTTCACCCCAATGTGGCCTTAGCTTCCGAAGAAGAACCAAGCACCTTACAGACAACTGAAGAGAAAGAACAGATGCAATTTATCATGTGAAAGTGACTGGGGACTACTTCTGGGAGAATTGGATTGACAGGAAATGGAAAAGACCTACAGAGATTTTGGACCATGTATAGACATTAGTAATTGCTTCAAATCTGTAACCCATGTGCTGAAGAATAGTATTTGATTGGTTAGGAGTTCATTCAAAAGATCTAGCTGAGAAAAGCCTTTTCTTAATTTGGTTTCTTTTCTTCATCAGACTTCTTCCTGGTCAACTATGTTTAAGGATAGATAATAACATAAGGAGAGAGGACTGACATCATTTTGGTATCCAAGGATGCCATGCACACCCCCTATACCCTCTATATGAGCCTGTATTCTTTGTCTGTCCTGTGTTTTATTGCTGTTTTTTGTTTTAGATGAGAAGTTGGAGACTACTACCATGTAAGATTCATAAGGTCAGAAAGTGGAGTCAGCTGGTAGTTAAGAAGTCTGTTAGTCTAGGAATTAAGAACATGTTGAGTTTTGTAGCCAGTGCAGCAAATTTTCTAGTCAACTCTGGATTTTCATCAGGAATGCTTGCAAGTCCTCCACTTCATTGAATGACCATAATTTCCCCTGAAACATTATACTGAGTTTTGCTG
>JAQQSV010022753.1:0-10517 GCA_028646515.1 Pseudochirops corinnae
TTTATCTTCATTATCCCAATAGACTAAAAGCTCTTCAAAGCCAAATAGGTGAGCCTATTTGGAACTGGAAAACTCTTCTCCTCCTCCTCCTCTTCTTCTTCCTCTGCTGCTGCTGTTTCTCCTTCTTCTCCTCCTTCTACTCTTCTCCCTCTCCCACCTCCAGATCTGGGATGTAAAGTTTCTTTCCCAGGGTAACAAAGACAGAATGGTCCGAAATAGGACTTGAATCCATGACTTCCTGATTTTGAGGTCAGTTTTCTATCCACTACATCATTTCCCTAAAAACCAATGGAGTTAGGAAATAAAATAACTATTGTTCCAATTTTTCAGGGAGGAAACAGAGGCCCAGAGATGTGAACTGCGGAACTTAGAACTGAAACATTGATCTTTTGACCCTAAGTACTGGCAGCTCAGTGATACAATGGATAAAGCCCTAGTCCTGGAGGCAGGAAGCTCTTAGACCTTAGATATTTACTAATTGTGTCACCTGGGACAAGTCTGTCCACGCAAGTTTCCTTATTTTTAAAATAAAGATAATTATAACATCTATCTTCCAGGATTATTGTAAAGATAAACTAAGGCAATTCTTGCAAAGTACTTCGAAAATTGTAAAGCAATTTATAATTTTGCTGTTGCTGTTTTCATTCAGTTGTTTTTAGTCAAGTCTCAATCTCTATGACCCTATTTGGGGTTTTCTTGGCAAAGATACTGGAATGGTTTGCCATTCCTTTCTTGAGCTTATTTTACAGATGAGGAAACTGAGGCAAACAGGGTAAAGTGACACACACTAGTAAGTCATACATCTACTAAGTATCTGAGGCTGCATTTGTACTCAGTTGTTCCTAGCTCTGTTCTGAAGCCTGCCTTTTTATCAACTCTGTCACCTACCTGCCCCCATATAAATGGTAGCTATTAATAATAATTATTATTAATGTATGAGATTAAGATGATAACCTCTACAAAAATAGCAGCTGACAATCTTGCATTAAATATTTCCTATGTAGGATAACATTTAACAAAGTTCTTTACATTTTTCTGCTACAAACACTTGAGGGATCTCAAACACTAGCAAGCGATAGACATCTAGGTTTAATCACTTGCCTAACAACTATGGAGAAAGAGCACAGTAGAAATATAGTTGGAGGGAAGGAGGATATAGTCCTAAGAGACCCGAGGGACACAGAGTGCTAGGAGGGTTATGAAAGATCCTGTTGCTTCTATGCTCTTTAAATTTAAACCTTCTAGGAAGAAAGTTCACAGAATTCAATGGGAAAAAAATAAACAACAAATAAAACCTTCTCTTCTTCCCTCTCCTCTTGTTCAGCAAATAGGACCTCAACATTTTCCAGTTCTTGGAATTTTCTTTAGCTGTTCTGTGTCCACATGTAAACAGGAGTAGGCTCATGGTTCTGTGCACACACCAGCAGTGAGCCAAGTGGCAAATAGTGTAAGAAGTCATTGTCTGGCTTGGTCTCAGCTCATCTCCTGGATATTTGCTGAGCATTAAAGAAATCTCACAAAGAGTCAACATACAGGCTCTTATAAGTTCACATAGCAAGACTAAGGACCCCGAAGGAAAAAAAAAAAGAACTAACCTGAGTTTTCTTACATGATACCTGGGGTTATCAAATTGGCTACAGGGTTAAGTAGATAATATAAGGAAATATACGTCACGTCATGCTTTCATTAGATCTACCTAATACTTTAATGCAATACATGAATATTTGCTGAATGCCTACTAGGAGACAGTTTTGTATAATGGAGAGATCCCTGATTTTAGGGTAAGAGGACTTGGGTTCAAATCACACCTCTATTGATGGTAGCCTGAGTGACCTTGGGTAAGTCATTTAAACTTTATCTATAAAATGAGGAGATTGTACCAGATGGAAAAGTACTTCCAACTTTAAATCTGTCACTCTGTGACTTTACTGCAAACCAATAAAGTTGTTGAGAAGTACAAACTTGTCAAAGTTGCTGAGAGTACACAAACAAAATTAATCTCTACCCCCAAGTAACTGGTATTCACTTGGGGAAGCTGTAGCAAACACAGATAAATACACTTAAAGGAAACAGGAAGTACTTTCTTGCAAGAGGTCAAGAAGAGAGAAACTAAGGCAGCAGGATGGAGTAAAGAGAGTCGTGAGTGTGGAATCAGGAGAGAAGGGTTTGAATTTTGCCTATAGTGATGATGAGTTGCATGACCTTAGGGAAGTCACTTAGCTTCTCTAGTGGACCTCAGTTTTCTCATACATAAAGTGAAAGCATCCTGCTAGTGTGCCTCTAATATCCTTCCAGTTCTAAATCTATGATATGATGCATGAAGTCTTTGGAATATTACTGATATTAAACTGGAGCTACATTTTAGTTATTTCTTGACTTTTTGTGTAACTTAGCTCCTCATTCTGGAGTTTCATAAATTTAAAATCAATATTCTAATGTCAGCATAAATTCAACAGGACAGTGGTTCACAAGACTTGATCTTCTCTCTAATGGCAGGCTGAGACTACAAACATCCTAAAATCTTCTGAACTTCATCTGGGTTGATGACCAATGGAGACTGGATTCCAAGGACTTGATTTTACAGTTTGTTCTATGGAAAGACTGTAGGGACTTAGATTTGAATTTGTGGGGGACCCACCAGGGTCAGGGGAAGACATGATGTCAACTGGAAAGTCAGATTCTCTAGAATGGTGTGCCTATATTTGTTTAGGGATGAGTTTGATTTTACTCTAATAATTTGAAATCTAAATTACTTACGCATATTTATACTGGGAAAAATGATCTGAAATAAAGGATATGTGAAGGAGGTAGAGGGTAACATTGGGTATGTGTACAAGGTGTGCATGTTTGTGTGTGTGTGTGTGTGTGTGTGCAAGATACAGAGAGAGACTGACACAGGAGACACAGAAAGAAATAAATTGTGTGCGTATATACAATTATGGGTAAAAGTCCTGCATTTCAGGAGCAGAATGGAAGCTGTGTTGCAAGCAAGAGAGGTAAATGTTTGTGGGACGATGTTTTGCCAGTCAGATGGCAGAAAATCTTCTCAGTGATAGTCTCTTCCACACCCAATCTTATGAGAAATCTTGGGAATACAGTTCAGAACTGAGGGCACTGGATCTAGGAAGAAGCGTATCTAATTACAGGTCTGGGTTTCTTAAGGGCCATGACTTGAGATGTCCACAGATGAATATTCTAACATCAGGAGTCAGGCCTAGGTTGTAGGGTTCCATTCATTTTTATAGAAGTGGAAACCAAAGCCTAGAGGAATTAAATGACTTTTTCAAGGGTATACAAGACTTGAACCTAGGTTCTCTGACTACAAGTCAACACGAAGTTATAATATTTACAAATTTGTTCTTGGTAGCATAGTATTATGGAAAGATAGTTTGCTGACTCTGGGTTCAGAGGACCTAGAAGCAAATCTCACCTCTGACATTTAGTACCTGTGTGACCTTGAACAAATCACTTCAACTCCCTGAGACTCAGATGCCTTGTCTGTAAAATGAGAGGGATGGTCCAGATAGACTTTGAGGTTCCTTCCAGCATTGGAGCTATGGAGCGATTCATTCATTTAATCTGTTCTTCCCTCACAGGCTGAGAAGACTAAGCTTCTAAAAATTACCAGTTTGTACCAGATTATTGTTAAAATTATGGCTGGATTCCAAGGGGTTGATCTTTCTGTTAGTTCTGTAGGAAAAGTAAAATCAAGCTTTACATATATCATAGGTTGGCTTTGAGGAGGAAGACGATAATGTATCATAAAGAAAAAATATCTTCTTTGAGATAAAGTCTCAGTATTTCTCATGAGAACTTTGTCAACCAAAAGTAGCCTATCCTATGGATCACATTTGCTAGAAGAGACACAAGCAATCTTTTTCACACGGAGCTTTTGAAGGAGCAAGGTAAGCCCCTCTGTAAGGAATAAGATTATACAAACCAAGGCCCTAACTCAATAAGACCTTTCTAGTACCCTGAGTTGTTTTGGAACAGAAAATCCTGGGAATATGAGGGCTGCGCTTCTCCTGGGACCCTGGCCAGGACCTTGAGAAGAGATATGGTTAACTTCCCAACTCTTGGAACTAGCCACTCCAAGGAAACATCACTCTTGGGAGGGCCTTGGAAGGATTGGCCTCCCTCCTCGGCCTCACACAAGATGATGCTTGCAAAAAAAAGACCTGGCAGTGTGCCTTCTTTGTTCTCAGCACTACTTAAACTGTAAGATTCAGACCCCAAACTGGAATCTCACCCATGGAGGAGACATCCTGCCTGGGACCTTCCCGAGCAGAACCCTGATGGCTGTACCCGGGATTCCCCAGCTTGTGTGGTCAGGTGCTTCTCTGCATTGGTGATGACTGTAAATATGTATAGATATGTTCTGCTGTGCAGTTGGAGTCCTGATAGATATGTTCTGCTGTGCAGTTGGAGCCCTGCCTGTCCCGAGCGGGACCCTGACAGGTGGTCAGGTGTTGGTGCTTCCCCTGCATCATAGTTGCTCTTATCTTACTATTCCTCAGCCTTTACTCTGTTGTCTCTGGCTTCCTTCCCACTTGCCTATTTTCTAAATAAACTATATTGCATCTTTTGAAGTGCTGAGTGTTCCATTCATGTGAATCCTGAACCTCCTTAATCAGACAGCTTTTCACAGAAGATCCAACAACAAAGAGTAGCTATAGACCTATATCAGCAGACTTACAATAGTAAGATATTCAGTTTCTCTGTCTCTTGGTCTCTCTGTCTCTGTCTCTCTCTTTCTCTATCTCTCTCTGTCACACACATACACACACACACATACCCCACAGGGACGTAAGCCATTTTTATTTTTTTTAACTTTGATGATATATTTCCAAAAATGCCAAACAAGTACAGATCAATCTTGAGACATTTTGTGAGGAACTAGAGATTTATGAGAAAGTCCGATGTTAAAGGTTTTGTGTGTGTGTGTGTATGTGTGTGTGTGTACTTAACAACAACAGTCTGGGATCCCTCACTTAACTTGCTTCATCAGGATAGCACACAAGGAAAAAGAAATCCATTCAGAGAGGAACTCTTCTAATTGTTATGTATGGCACAGTCTCTACAGTACAGTCACATCCCACCTAAGGTTTTTATATAGTTCCTCAAGAAATGTAATTCAGGCAAAACAGTATTCTAGCAAACTCAGGATAATCAACACTCATGGTGAAGAGATAATCGCTAACCATAGAACTCTAGTCTTGGGCAATTAGCACAATAGCAGTTTAGTGACATTATGTAAAGATCTGATTATCATACATTAATGGTGTTATTGCAAAACTGTTTTGCTTGGAGCATAGTTGTATGAAATAGGTCTGTCAAGTCTTTAAGTATATCACAGACTTGGAGGTAACAAAAGTGAAATGGCCCTGAACAGCTAAAGAGAAGACAAAAAGATTACAGAAAGACAGGGCTCCATTAGCAAGTCTATGAAAAAAACAAGACTCCTTTTCACCACTTATAGTTCTCTTTAAGAGTGAGTACTGATACCATGGCATGAAGTCTTTGACTTCATGACTGAAGAACTGGTGGCCTGATACCATCAACAATCAGACAGGCCTCTCTGATGAGAAAGCAAAAGCCAGAGCACCATGACTCCCTAAACACATAATCCTGCTCCCATCTACCACCAATCATCTACTTTATGGAAGAAATTTACCTGAAGAAAGATTTTCAAGCAAGACCCCAAAACATTAACAACAACAAAAATGACCTGTAACTTCCAACATTAGTTTTTCAACTGCATGACATTCAGCAAACACACACACACACACACACACACACACACACACACACACACACAAGAAGAATAAATTAGGCTTTCTTTCTTTTTTACCTTGATTAGTTACGTCCATCATAGCCACGAGAGACAGAGTCATCTGGAGCCATTTTGTGAGGCAGCAGCGAGCAGAGGTGTTTATCCTGAGAGGGAGAGAGCATAAAAGACAGGGAGACTTTGAAAATGATTGCAGTTCATCCTGGTGATTCATGCTGTCAAAGTGGAGTGAATAGGGGAATGGGGGAAATGAATAAAGACTGTTCAGGGAAACATTATATGAAAGTATAACTACAATGTTTGGTAAAAATCATGAATAATGGTGCTTCAAATTTTTCTCCCAAAGAAGACAGGGGACATTGGCTAGTTTCATTCAGTTCAATTAGCACCTTCTATGTTCAAGGAATTCTGCTATGTGCTAGGGATTCAAAGACAAAAATGAATAAAGCCTTGCCTTCAAGGTGCTTACATTTTACTCTTGACATACACCATACATGCTCTTAAGTAAATGTAATGTATATATTGATAACAGATCATAGAAACAGAGCTAGAAGGGTTTTCATAGGCCCCCTAACCTCTCCTTTCATAGATGAATTATCTGAGGCTCAGGGAGGCTAACTGATTTGCCTCACAAAGGTGGTAAAGGTGAACAGTAGGCTAAGAACAATAGGCTGTGAACCAGAGTTCTCTCACAAAATAATGCAAAGTACTTTTACGAGATAGAGAGTAATAATAACTTAAGATGAGAAGGTAGGAAAAATCTCATGGAGGGATCTGGCATTTAATCTATGCTTTATAGGAAGTAAGGAATTCTGTAAGGTAGGTTTGAGGAGAAATCATTTCAGAAAAAGGGGGCCTCTTGTACAAATATGGAGATATAAAAGATAAGGTGTCATAGACAGGGAATAGCCACCAAGTCATTTGGACTGAAACTAGAAATGTGATTTTCTATATGATGGTGATTTTTTTAAATTAGGTTAAATGTTTCAGAATGCATAAAATGAATGTTTTCTGTACTTATAAATTTATTTTTTACCTATCTAAGTGGAAAACAAATCTTTTCTTTTTGAAACTAGATTGCTAGTTATTCATACTAATACCAAATTAGTGAAAACCTTATAAGTTTAAAAATAACTGCAATGACAAAAGAACACTTTTTTTTTTTCATTCTAATAATTACAGCTTCTAGTCCAGGTCTTTCACAGAAGCACATATAAATATCTGGTCTCACCAAGTGGATTTGATACTCTTTGAAGGCAGGAATGAAGTCACATCCTTCTGTATTTTTCACACTGTGTTCCATATTTTTACACCCATAGTGAGTGCTTGACAAGTTACATCGGCATAGAACAAAAACGCAATACTCTGATCAGCTCAGTCTTAAGTAGGATGATAATAAAAACGGGCCTTGGTATAGTGCTTTAAAAAGTGGTTTTTTTTTCCCCTTCACAACGGTGTGAGATATGTTGAGTTCACTCAATTTTTTAATAGTTTTATTGATATCTTTTATTTACATTGCCTGGACTTTCCCCCTTATTCCTCTACTTTCCTCTCCCAGAGAGCAATCCCTGATATCAACAGAGAGAAAGAGAATTAATAAAGCCAATTCAGACACTAAAAACATTTGGTTTTATTCAGTGTTCCAAACTCACATAATCCCAACTCTGTGAAGAAGTGGGAGTTTCCCACAATTTATAACTAAGGTACAGAGAATTAGTGATAGAACTGGGGCTTGTGCAAGATTTTGGTTACAGTGGTAAGGAGGTCAGAGATCATGATATGTGAAGATCAACTGAAGGAGCTGGCAATGGTTGCCCTGGATAAGCAATGACTAGAGGTAAGGATGAGTATGATAGATATCTTTGAGTATTAGAAAGGATTTTTATATGGAATAGGGATTTTCTAAAATTCTTTTTGCTTGACAGAATTACGGGCAAGGGTAGAAGTGGAAGAGAGGTAGATTTGGAGTAGATATGAAGAAAAAAAAATTTGACAAAAACCATCCAAATTTGAATGGGCTGTCTAGGAAGGGGATGGGTTTCTCCCATCTTAAGAGAAACTGAGGCCCTGAGAGGAGAAGTGGCTTAAACCAGGACCCACAACTTCCTGGCAGTATAAGCAAAAATGGAACCAAAATTGTTATTTCTCCACTCTGGCGGTCTTTCTGAATTAAGTCTAAAAGACAATTTACTTGGGCAGACAGAAAAGTGGTCCAAAGTTGTTCTTTAATATGTATAGATCAAACAACTAATACTAAACATATCAATAGCTTTAATTTATGTAGCACTGCAAAGTTTTTAAAGCTTTCTATAGAGACTAATTCATTTGGTCCTCATAGCAACCTTGTGAGGCAGGTGCTATTATTATCTTCTTTTTTGTTGTTTTTTAACAGAAAAGTAGAATGAGGTATACTTATGTTAAGTGTCTTTCCCAGGGGCACACAGCTAGTTCATTTCTGAGGCAGGATGTGAACTCAGAAGATTTCAAGTCCTGTACAGCATCTACTTTGCTTCCTAGCTACCTAACTAGTAAAGCATCTATTTTTTTTTTTTTTTTGCTTTTAAGTATTTATAGTGGAACTATACGAATAGATGTGGGATATGAGATATGAGAAATGAGATATTATATTATATCATAAAGAATTCCCAAGTGAGAAAACTCCCTCTACTAGAGTAGGTTAGTACCTTCTCTGCAACTTATACTCTTAAAGGTTGCCTAGAGAACTAAGAAGCAAGGTTGGGTATGGAGTCAAGATGGTAGAGTAAAAGCAGGAATTTGCTTGAGCTCTTCCCCCTGATACCTCCAAGTATCTGTAAAAATGACTCTAAACAAATTCTACAGCTAAAGAACCCACGAAATGACAGAGTGAAAGACATCTCCAGTGAAAGACAGCCTTGCAGGCTGATAGGAAGGGTTTATTGCACCAGGCTGGGAGTGGAGTACAGTCTCATGTGTGCTGTGCCAGCACAGACCTAACCAAAGCATACCTCAGGCTACTGAATCACTGGCAGCTGTGACAGTTTTCAGAGTTCTGAACCCACAAATGTCAAAGAAAAAGTAGAAGTTCAGTGGGGAAACTCTGTTGGACCTAGGTGAGAGAAGAACGTGGTCCAGCCCCAGCTATGGGGTGGCTGAGGTGGCAGAAGTGACAGCAGTGGCAGTAGCAGCAGCAATAGTGCCTGCTTCCAGAGCTCCAGGCCCACAAATGGTGGGGGGAACAAGTGACTGATCAGAGGGCAACTGCAGGGATCTCTTTGCTACTGCTGAGGAAGGATTCTCTTGCTATATTCTGCTTACATCTAGTTCACAGTCTTTGGTGGTAGTTCTGGGGTGAGAAGGTGAACTGGTATGGCAGAGCTTGTGGTGGCTGTGGAGAGGGAGTCCTCTTCACATTTCTGAGGCAGAAAAGACTTACCCACGGTTACTCATAGACCAGACCACAGGCCAGGAGAGGAGTAAACACCACTACTTTTATCACATCATCTTAGAAGAATTGAAAATTTACAGGTGCCTAGAAGTAGCTTTGACAATAGCTGCACAAAACCCCAGAAATTTAGTACAGAGTACTCTACCTTGGCAAAGAGCTCAAAAGTCAAGCAATTGGCTACGAAAATGAGCAAACAGAGGAAAAAAATCAGATTATAGAATCTTCTTTTGGTGACAAAGAAGATAAAAACATATAACCAGAAGACAACAAAATCAAAACTCATGCATGAAAAGCCTCCAAGAAAAAATTGAATTGGTTGTAGGCCATGGAGGAGCTCAAAAAAGATTTTGAAAATCAAGTAAGAGAAGTAGAGGAAGAACTGTGAAGAAAAATGAGAGTGATACAAGAAAATCATGAAAAAAGAGTCAACAGCTTGCTAAAGGAGACCCAAAAATACTGAAGAAAATAATATTTTTAAAAAATGGACTAACCTAATTAGCAAAAGAGGTCCAAAAAGCCAATGAGGAGAAGAATGCCTTAAAAAACATAATTGGCAAAATGGAAAAGGAAGTCCAAAAGCTCACTGAAGAAAATAATTCCTTCAGAATTAAAATAAGAAAATGGAAGCTAATGACTTTATGAGAAATCAAGATGCTATAAAATAGATCCAAACAAATAAAAAAAAAATAGAAGGCAATGTAAAATATCTCAATGGAAAAACAATTGACCTGGAAAATAGATCCAGGAGAGATAATTTAAAATATATTGGATTACCTGAAAGTCATGGCCCAAAAAAGAGCCTAGACATTGTCTTTCAAAAAATTATCAAGGAAAACTGCCCTAATATTCTAGAACCAGAGGGTAAAACAGAAATTGAAAGAATGCACTGATCACCTCTTGAAAAAGATTCCCCAAAAGAAAACTCCTAGGAATATTATAGTCAAATTCCAGAGTTCTCAAGTCAAGGAGAAAATATTACAAGCATTCAGGAAGAAACAATTTGAGTATTGGGGAAACACAGTCAGAATAACACAAGATTTAGCAGATTCTACATTAAGGGATTAGAGGGCATGGGATATATTGTGGAAGTCAAAGGAACCAGGATTAAAACCAAGAATCGCTGACCCAGCAAAAGTGAGTATAATAATTTGGAGAAAATATGGATATTCAATGAAATAGAGGACTTCCAAGCATTCTTGATGAAAAGAGCAGAGCTGAACAGAGAATTTGTGTTTCAAATAAAAGAATCAAGAGAAGCATGAAAAGGTAAACAGGAAAGAGGAATCATAAGGAACTTAT
>JAQQSV010022754.1:0-10516 GCA_028646515.1 Pseudochirops corinnae
GCTTCCTGAAGGGAAGGCTCTGTCCCAAATCGCTGGGGTCCTCCCGGCTGCCATAGCTCTCAGGAAGAGGCTGGGATTCTTCCTACTTACTTCCGGCTGACTGGATACTGAAGACTCCAAGACCGAGGCCCAAGACGGCAATCCAGATCCAGGCCGCTCAACGCGAAAGCACTGGCCTGAGAACAATTGCTAAGTCCCCCTGCTGTCTGCAGGCCACGGGCGGGAAGCTACAACTCTGAGGCGGGTGCAAAACCTCTGCCTTTCGTTTTTCCACTCTGGAGGCCTTTTGGCCGGACTGCTTTTCTCCCCCTTTCACAATTCCCACTTAGCTAATTCTGAACGCTGCTCGCAGCTGCTGCTAATCTGCTCACCAGAGAGCCTCCTCCGCTCCTCCCGTCCAGCCGCCCCCGGGGCACAGCCCTGGCTTCAGGTCAGGCTGGTTTCGGTTCGCAGTGCTGATATGGTTCCTCGTACCCGAGCTGACTTTAGTGGGAAGTATCTTTGTGTGCGTTTTGGAGTTCTAGGATTGGTTTTAGAGTCTTATTTTACAGGTATTTTGGGGTGGCTATGTGAGAGCTGCAATATGTTGCTGCTGCTATGCCGCCATCTTGGCTCTGCCCCTCCTGTATTTTTGTTTAGAATACATCTGTTATGGTCTATTTTGCAAATCAGAGGGTATAGATAAAGATTGGTATAAAATAGGTATCATTATCATTAATATTTTCTGCTTCAAATTTCTGATTCTATGCCCTGGTGGCTCACATCATTAAATACATGTTTTATAGGTGATGACAGGAAGGTTGTAATGGTGAGGAAAAGTAATAATAATTTTGTTGCACCCAACAAAATTTTTAAATGGGGAGGGGATTTTTTTACACAAACCTAATAAAAATCATTAACCAAAGACAGTTGTTTTCTTGGTTGTTTTTCTTTATTTAACTAGTTTATTTGGCCTTTTCTTATCTATATGTTTCCAGCATTCCTATTCTACTGTATTGAAGAAAATGAAGGTCCCTTTCCCTTAATGGGAATAAAAATCAATTGACATTAACAGGAACAAAAATATCTTTGCAGTTATGGGAATAAAAGTTCATTATCAGTTATGGGAATAAAAGGTCATTCTGAACTGGCATTCGTTAAACACAGTGGGGAGGGGTAAGAGAGGGAGAGAATGAATAGAAAGGGTAGAGAGTGATTATTTTTTTTCAAATGAATCACAAATCTCTTTCTCTCTAATGGTAGAAATATTCATAGAACTCATATTGACTTGCATTACATTCAACAAGCAGTCTTGCCTTGCCATCAGTTAATCCTCAGGGGTCTTATGTCTCAAAGTCTTATCTCACCAGCTCAGCATCAGTGACTCTGATTCTGGCAGAGAGTACTCTTTGAGAATGTCAAAAAGAAAGCCAAGGGAAAATCCATGAAATCGTTGGTGGTCCCTGTTCACTGTATAACATGTTAGATACAAAAGCACAAAATCACTTTAACTTTTCATTTCTACTAGCATCTATTTTAAAAGAAATAGGAATATAGCCTCCCTACTATAATGACCATTTATCTACAGTAGGGTTAAAGGACTCTTAGGGATTATGTTAGTGAACTTGCATTATTAATTTTTTTTTCAGTTCAAACTTGTCACTTGATTGTTACAAGGAATTTCCAATGAGGAAATTACCTCTACCAATGCTGATCATCAAATGGTCTGCAATTTATAATCTTGGAGATACCCAAAGATAACTGAAAAGTTAAATGACATGCTCAAGGTCACATAATAATTATGTATCAGACACACAACTTAAACCCAGGTCTTCCTAACCTTGAGTTTGGACCTCTATTTTCTATGTCATGCTACGTTTATAACTATAATTATATTTTTTCAAGTTTTCTTCTTTAGTTCTTGTTGCTGGCACAGTAGGGTCCATTATTCAAGTATTCAGAGCATCAAACCAACTATGAGGTGTGATTTAAGAAATGCCTGGCAGACTCTGCATCCAAATATAATTCCCCCATTTTTGTTACATACTCTTACCAAAATCATACACAGATGCTCTTGGATACCACCCCATGTCCCTACTGTTGTCACATATACAATACATGCACATAGGTAGATTCTTTTGTCACGGTGAAATTTACTAAAAGCTTAGAATTCTGTCATTCAGATACAGAACATCTGGCAATTTTTTTTCATTTGTGATTGGACTCCTTTTAAGAGGGAAGGCACTGAGACTCAGCATGCACAAAAATGCAGTAGCAAACTTCAGAACTTACTACAATTATCCTCATATAGTAGAATAATGTTATGTACTAAAAAGGTCTACTCATGTGAGGAAATCCAGGAACCAGAGGAAAGAACCATAGTAGAGAGACTTTGAGGCAGCTAGAAAACACAGTAGATAGATTGTTGACCTGGAGTCAAGAAGATCTGAGTTCAAATGTGACTTCAAACACTTAATAATGTTGTTATCCTGAGCAAGTGAACACTTTCTACCTCAGTTTCTTCATCTCTAAATAGGGATAATAATTCCACCTACCATACAGTGTTTTTTTCTGTAAGAATTACATGAGATTTTATTTGTAAAGCAAACCTCAATGTGCTATATAAATGGTATTTCATTTATTGTTATTGATAGTGTTATTAGTAATTATATGAAAGCAGGAAGCATCTAAATGGCTCAGTGGATAGAGTGTTGGGCCTGGAGTCAGGAAAACCCAAATTCAGATCCAGCTTCAAACATTTACTAGCTATGTGACCCCTGGCAAGTCACTTAAGGTTCATTTGCCTAAATCACTAGAGAAAGAAATGACAACCATTCCAGTGTCTGTGTCAAGAAAACCCCATATTGGGTCGTGGAGAACATGGCATGATTGAACAACTGAACAACAACAATGTGTGAAAGTGAAAGAACTGAGGAACCTCAAACAGGCCTGGGGCAACTGAATTGCTCACAGCAGTGACGGTTTCAGGACCTCTAAGTCCATAGACATCAAAGACCCATGAGAAGGTCAGTAGGAAAGGTTGTTGCACCTGGATGAAAGTGGAGTACAGTCCAGCACAGGCCTCACCAGCACACCCCTGGCCCCAGAAAACCAGGAGTAGGCTTTGGGAGTGAAAGAATCAGCAGCAGAAGCAGTGGCTGCTTCTGTAACTTTGAGCCAACAGACAGTGAGAGGGTTGAACAACTGACCAGAGGGAGATCACAGAGGTCTTTGTTAGCACTGAGGTAGGACTGTGATACTTTGTCCATACTCTGATCCAGGTCCTAAGTAGCAATTCCAGGGTGAGAAAGAGCATTAGCATATCAGAATTTGCAGCCACAGTGGGGGAATGTGGACCCTCTGTTCCAGGGCAGAAAAGAGTGCTTGGGGTCTCTCACAAACCAGGGAAGTAGTAAACACCTCTCCTTAGATCATACCACCTTGGAAAAATTGAAAAATTGCAGGTTCCTAGAAGTATTCTGAAAACAACTGCACAAATCTCCTCAAATTTGGGACACTAGGCCCTCCAACCTGGAAGCAGAACCATACTTTGACAAAGACATTAAAGGTCAACGAATAAGGTGGGGAAATCAGCAAACAATGAGAAATAAACTCTGCCTGTAGAAAGTCACTATGGTGACAAGGAAGATCGATATACACACACAGAAGACAACAAAGTCAAAGCTCCTACATCAAAAGCTCCAAGAAAAATATGAACTGGTTGTAGGCTATGGAAGACTTTAGACAGCATTTTGAAAATCAAATAAGAGAGGTAGAGAAAACTTGAGGAGAGAAATGAGAGTGATGCAAGAAAATCATGAAAAATGAGTCAACAGTTTTGGTAAAGAAGATACAAAAAAATATACTGAAGAAAATAACACTTAAAAAAAACAGACTAGACCATATGATAAAAAAAAAAAATGAGGAGAAGAATGCCTTAAAAAACAGAATTGGCCAAATGGAAAAGAATGCCCAAAAGCTCGCTCCTCCAAAATTAGCATGGAGCAAATGGAAGCTAATAACTCTATGAGGAATCAAGAAACAAACAAAATTGAAAGAATGAAACAAATTGAAGACAATGTGAAATATCTCATTTAAAAAAAAAAAACTGGCCTGGAAAATAGATCCAGGAGAGATAATTTTAAAATTATTGGACTCCCCCAGATTAAAAAAAAGAGGGCCTAGACATCATCTTTCAAGAAATTATCAAGGAATACTGTCCTAATATTCTAGAACCAGAGAGTAAAATAGAAATTGAAAGAATCCATGAACCTCCTGAAAAAGATCCCCAAACAAAAACTGCCAGGAATATTGTAGCCAAATTCTGGAGCTCCCAAGTCAAAGAGAAAATATTGCAAATAATCAGAAAGAAACAATTCATGTATGGTGAAGCCACAGTCAGGATAATTCAAGATTTAGCAGCTTCTACATTAAAGGATCAGAGGGTTTGGATATGATATTCAGGAGGGCAAAGGATCTAGAATCATAACCAAGAATCACCTACCCAGCAAAACTGTGTATAATACTTCAGTGGGAAAAATGGATATTCAATGAGGTAGAGGATTTTCAAACATTCATTTTTTTCCTTGTATTTTTTAAAATTTTTCTAGCAGACAATTTACATAAAATTCCCCTTTAATTTAGTGTGACAACTTACCACAATAAACTATTTAAAGAGCAGCTTTGGTCAAGAATGGAATGAAATAGTCAATCAAAAAGACATCACTGCTGACTTTTTTTAAACCAATACATTCACCAATTATGTTCAAAAAAACAAAAACAAAACATCTGCAAGCAATATTTTCTCAGTTTTGACTTGTGGTAGGGTCTTTCTTATGTTCACAAAAATACTGGAGCTGCATTCTGTCAAGTGTCTGTCATGCTAGAGAAAGGAAATACAGCTTCACATGATTCATAGCCCCTGGATCAAAGACTCTAAAGTCTTGAAATCCCAAATTGTCGTTGCTCCACCGATGCCAGTGGTACAAAATTTGCAGCAGTCTTACTTGTCCATTTCATAAATAGACACTTGGGTGATACTGTTTTGCTGTAGCATGTCTGGAGGAGTGTTAGGATCCTCAGTCATGGCTCTCTTGCCCATATTGTGGAAGTGTGCCATGGCAGAGATGTTGCACAGGATGCTCTGTTTCGGAACGTCTAATTTGGAGATGAAGGTCAAAGAGCCACAATCATCATAATTAAACAGCATTGGGCAGCAGTTATGGCCAGCAGCCACCACACTATTCTCAGAGACAAATGATACAGTCAGGAGTGGGAGGAACTCTGTTTTCAGCTGTGAAACCATCATGTTTTTGGAGGCATCAGCAACTGATACAATGCTATCATGGCTGACCCAAGTGAGGAGGTTTCCACTGGCAGAGAAACTAACACCATGTACCCAACTGCCACTTCTGGTACCACAAACCTCTGACATTAGTTGACCAAAAGGCATCTTGGTACCCCATGGAGCACTGGCTGGCTTTTCATCAACTTTTTTAATATAAGCAGAAAAACTTTGCATTTTAAGTCACAAGATCCAGCAGCCAGCAAAATATTGTTGGGGTGCCAGTCCAAACTCAAGATGGTAGAACAAATTGGCTTTTTTATGTGTTTGCTCACCCACCAGTCATTTTCAGACTCAAAGTAGTACACAGAAATCAGTCGAGCTCCACTACCTATGGCAAATTTATTCTCCAGGGAAGACCATTTCACAAAGGTGGCTGTATGATTAATCCTCAGGATCACCAGGGTTGGTTTCCAGATGCCATCTTTCTGACTCCAGTCACAGGCATTACAGTCTGCACCACAAGTTATAATTCAATTGCTCTTGTGAGACTTGTCAATACCTGTGATACATCCATTGTGTTCTTTCAGTTCATGGGCTTTCACCCACTGGTTCCCATTCTTGTAAATGTGGACTTCATCATTATTAGGGCTAAGGGCAATTTGAGTACGGTCTCTGTTCTAAGAATGGCAGGTGATTGGCTCTAGTAAAAATTGATGTAAGGATATTATTCTTAGTGTTTTCAAAAGGAAAGAGCTGGGAAGGGAGCATGTGGACATCCCGGAGAGGAGGATTCGAGGACTCTGGTCAGTCATTGGGAATAAGCTCCTGTGATGGGTAAGAGCATTTTCAAGCTTTCTTGATTAAAAAACCAGAGCTAAATAGAAAATGTAACTTTCAAATACAAGAGTCAAAAGAATGAAAACATAAATAGAGAAGGGAAATCATAAGGAATTTAATAAGTTTAAACTGTTTAAATATTCCTACATGAGAAGATGATATTAGTAACCATAAAAACTTTCTCATTATTAGGGTAATTAGATGGAGGATATATAAACAGAGGCCACAGGTGTGAGTTGAATATGAAGCAATGATATCTAAAAACAAAAATTGAGGGGTGAGAGAGGAATGTACTGGGAGAAAGAGAAAGGGTGAGGTAGAAAGGGATAAATTATCTCAGATATAAGAAAATGCTTTTAGAGTGGAAGAGAAGAGGGGGGAATTAAAGTGGAGTGAGTGAAACTGGCTCAAAGAGGAAATAAGATATACCCTCAATTGGGTATAGAAATCCATCTTATGTACCTTACAGAAGCATAAGAGGGGAATGGGCTAAGAGAAGGATAGGGGGCTGGGAACTTATAGAAGGGAGAGCAGAATGGGGGAGGGGTAGTCTGAAGCAAAACACTTTTGAGGAGGGAAAAGGTGAGAGAGAGAATAGAATAAACGAGGTGGGAGGGAATAGGATGGAGGGAAATACAAGTTTGCGATAGTAACTTTGAAAAACATTCTGAAACAAGTTTCTTTGATAAAGGCCTCATTTCTCAAACATATAGAGAGCTGAGTGAAATTTATATGAGCAAAAGGTATGATCAGTTTTAAAAAGATATGATTAGTTTTTCATATAATCAAAGCTATCTGTAGCCATATAAAAACACTTTCACTATCGATTGGAGAAATGCTAATTAAAACATTTCTGAAGCACTAGCTCATGTCTATTAGATTGGATAATAGGACAAAAAAGGTAAATATCAAATTTTGGAGGGAATGTGGCAAAAATGAGACTTTAATGCCTTGTTGATGGAGTTGTGAAATGATTCAATCATTCTGGGAAGCAATTTGGAACTATGCCCAAAGGGCTACAAAACCATGCATACCCTTTGACTCTAGTAATACCTTTCCTAGGTCTGTATCTCAAAAGAGATTTTGAAAAGGAAAAGGATCTATATGTATAAAAATATTTGTAGCAGCTCTTCTAGAGGTAAATAATTAGAAGTAAAGGGGATATCCATCAACTGGGGAAAGACTGAACAAGTGATGATATGTGATTATGATGGAATACTAATGAACTGAAAGAAATGATGAGCACGATGCTCTCAGAAAAACCTGGAAGACTTGCACGAGCTTTTGCTTTGTATACAAAGTAACAGCAATAGTATAAGATGATCAGTCATGAAAGACTTAGCTATTCTCAGTAGGACCATGATCAAGACAGCTCCAAAGGACTTAAGATGAAAAACGCTATCCATCCCCAGAGAAAGAATGGATGGTTTCTAAATAAAGATAGAACCATACTTTCTTCTTAACTCTATTTCTTTTTCTTGAGGTTTTTTTCTCTTGTCTGCTTTCTTTCACAAATGACTATTATTAACATATTTTCCATTACTACACACGTATAACCTATATGAAATTGCCTGGCTTCTCAATGTGGGGGAGAGAGGGGAGGGAATTTGGAACAGAGTTTTAAAAATGAACCTTAAAAAATTGTTTTTACATGCCACTGTGGGAAAATAAAATACTAAATAGAAGCTTAATTTAAAAAAAAAAAAGAAATGTACAGTAGACAGGAAGATTGTCCAGATAACACAGGATAAATATAAGAGCATATTGGAGTCCTGAAAATAGTGTCTGGACCACCAAAGCTCAGAATAAGCTGAGGGGCATGCCTACCCAATGTCTTATAAATAAATAACACAGTTCTGAGATCTCAGTAATCTCAGCACAGAAAATGGACAGAAAGGGGAGGTAAGAACAACAAAACTATTTTTCTTTTTTTAAGGCTTTTTAGAAAAAACAGAATTCTAACCTACAAAGGACTTGAAGGGTTATAAACCAGAAGATGAATTAGAAGTGATCTGTTTAATTTTAGAGGGCAGAACCAGAAATAGTTGATGAAAGTTGCAACAAGGCAAGATTAGACTAGATGACAGGAAAACTTTCCTAATGATCAGGATTGTCCTGATGTGGATTGAGTACTCTCCAGTAATAGTGGGTTCCTTGTCCTGGCATGTCTTCAAACAGTAGTGACTGGGGAATTCAGTTATTTTCTCAAATTCTTTCTCTTCCACTATTACTAAGGTAAATTAGAGTCAGAATTGTTTTGGTGGGTAGGGTGAAGTAAAGGGCCTATTGTGTTCCTCTGAACTTTTAATTCTGTGACTCTCTGATTCTATGTATAACAAGAGTTTTCTCAATTTCACTCTAAAAGTCATGACTATTACATTTTTTCCCCTCAGCCCAGCCCTCTCACTCTTCTAAAGTACTTTTAGAGGAGATGGAAGGGAGGAGTGTTTTTCTTTTATTCTATTAGCTTTAGTCCCCGCCAATTGTCTTCCCCCATTTTAGAGGCTAGTGAGTACCACCTGAGTTCCATTTAACCATTTAACATTAGATTAACTTTTAGAAAGGAATATTTACTTTAAGAGTAAAGCAAGAGCGTTACTTGGGGCAGAGCCAAGACGGCAAAGTAAAAGCATGGACTTGCTTGAGCTCTTCTCCCAAACCCCACCAAATACCTGTTAAAAAAAATGACTCTAAACAAAATCTAGAGTTACAGAACCCGCAAAATGACAGAGTGAAACAAATCTCTAGCCCATAACAACCTGAAAATTTAAAAATAAGTAAATTAATTAATAAAAAGAAAGACAAGTTTGTAAAAAAAAAAAATGAGTAAAACAGGAACAAACATACAAATGTTTTCCCAACACCTCAGTGGTATAATACATACCCCTCTTCCTCCATATCATCTTAGTCTCGAGGATCATAGAGGGGGGTTAGATTCACCAGTTAATTTAGTTCCTACACAGTATTAGTGCCCACCAAGTTGAAGAACAAAACCTCACTGAACCATTGTTTCTCAGGGCTTCTTCACTAGGCTGACTACAACATCCAAGCTTCCAAGATGCCTATAGATGGAGCTTCCAAGTCAGGAATAGATAGATAGATAGATAAATAGATAGATAGATAGATAGATAGATAGATAGATGCATGCTGGAAAAGAAAGCAACTGTGCTCCCAAGTACACTGTAGGGCAACACAAAATATGCACATATATGCCAGCCCTTCTGTCTCCCAAGACCAGGTCTCAAGTGTCTCCCACAGGAATAATGTAATTATAGGTGATTTGGGCATGTAACCAGACCTATTTCATGGGGGGTGGGGGTGGTACAGAAATGACCTTCTAAGCTATATCCTAGACAGTTCAAAAACTCAGTTTCTTTTATGCCTAAATACTACACACCTAGTCTACCTCACTCTCCTACAGGTAAGGAAAATGAGGTCCAGATCAATGACTTCATAGCATGAAGATTTGGAAAGCCACTGTAACTCCACTTTGTATCTCTTATGCCACCCAGTGCATTGTAGACGGCAATCACTCAAGAAAAGTGTGATGATTTATTCATTCCAGAGGACTATTAATATGCAAATACATAAGTTCTTATCAGGTAATTCCTAAAGGGATTAGTTGGCAGCTAGCAAGTGGTAAGATAGATGGTTGTGGTGTATGAGTGGAGCCAGAAGGGGAAGACTCAGAAGGGACTTAGGAAAAAGGAATAAATCCTGAAAGTGAAAAAGAGTGATGGAAGTCAATCCAGCTACTTTATACTGTTACCTAGGGCTTAGCCCTGACTGAAACTGAGTCCTAGACACAGAGGCAAAAATCTACCCGCTCTTTGACTTCATATAACTAATTGAATTTCCTTTCCTTTTTTAAAGTTTTCTTTTATAAATCTGTTTGTTTTTTTAAGCTCTGTAATTGTTGAACTGCAAATTACACTGTAGGTGAGAAGTGTCCTACAACTGCTTTTTGCAATGGAAAGAGTATTTTATTTGGACTCCAGACACCTAAGGTTTTCCTCCTTAAGTTCCATATTACTCTTCTACTGAAGTTATGGTATGTATGTACATGTATATATGTGTGTATACATATATATGGATGTGTATATGTATGTATACACACATATGCAGATACATATATATGTGCATATATATATCATGTAATGTTATGCTGTTATATCACATCATATCATATTATATCACATAATATACCATATAATAGTATATTATATAATGCAACATAATGTGATATGATATGATATAACATATGATATGATATGATATGATGTAATATGATGTAGTGTGTGATATGTTGTGATGTAACATGACATTATATGCACGTAATATAAATGTAATGTAATATAAATGTTATTTTATGTTACGTTATGGTATAGTACAGTATACTATTATAGTACGTGA